>JAJOOS010005347.1:0-42500 GCA_029582725.1 Solanum chiquidenum | reverse complement strand
AAAGTAAGAGAGAAAACAAGAGTGAGTGCTAAGTCAAGAGTGTTGCTGAAGTAAGAAACAAATGTGATCAAGATTGTAAGACCGAAGCGGGTCCTTAATTTGATATAATAAAATTCAGATTGTCATAAATAGATTTTGCCTGTCGTCCCCCACCAAATATATTCAACACTGAATTCATTGGATGAGCTAAACTTACGTCAACACATTTACGAAGTGCAAAGTCAAGTCCCCAACCATGGACTAAGTCACTCTACAAGTGATAAAACAACAAAGTCAATCTAAAAAAATGTATGACGTCTTAGACCTTCTCGATGTTTAATGTGCAAGGCATGATACCTGAATCATATACCACACACAACGCCATGCATCTCGGGAAAAAACCAGAGCCATGATCTCTACAAATCTGAATATAGAGAAGAGTAGATGATAAGAACAAGTAAAGAACTGGGAAAAAAACGAATATGAGAGCTATCCATACACTGCACAAGAAGGCAAATGGGGGTCTGCACACCAGCCTGGTTTCTCTTCTGTTGTCCTGATGAGATAAATCAAGAAAAAGAAGAATAAACAAAGAGAGAAACCCATGAATCAAGAAGTACAGAATAGTTTAATGGATGAGAAAAAAACAGGACTTGTGAATAAATAATATCATGGGATTCCTGGCTCTTACGTGTGAACTTCACGATTACCTCTTCTCTTTGTCATTCGCCATGTTGTTTCTCTCCTGGGATCCAAACCTGGCAATGAAATTTCTAAATCATGTTTCTTGACAAGTTTAATGTACCTGGTATTGGATGGACAATTCAGAAAAACTAAGACATTGGGATTTAGGTCAAATCAGGCTGTTGATCACAGAAATCAGGAAATTACATGAAACTTACTCATTGGCATCAAAATGCTCAACTCCTAGGTCTTCATCCAAGATAAAAATACAGTCATATGGGGTAACTATGTCTAGATGCAGAAACCTTTTCGCATACCACCTTATAAAGAGGTAAAGTTCTTGTCACTAACATGATTTAAAGCAACACTTAAAGTTGATCATAGTTCCAGTCCAAAGCTACTTTTTATCATATTACTTACCATTTTGTTTGTTTCCGAACGCTCACATGGATGACGTTTTTTGACCACTCAAATTCATCCCATTCAGTTGTCTTACCATCACAGTGAAAAAGAAGAATTGTGAAGTCGTCTGAGAACTGTACAAAAAAATGGTCAGGATGAGGAGGAATTGGGAATAAGAGAAAAGGAGAGGAGGAACCTATGAAAGCAAAACATATTGATATACCTTCTTTATAGCTGCATCAATGTTATGCTTCTGCTTAATACCGACAGTAAATGTTACCAGATATTTTGGCTTGCTTTGTAGGTCCTGCAGATAAAATATGATAAGCTGCCTCTTCAGGTAAAAGTAATAATCTTGGATTTGTCAGTAAAATGTCTTCATTCAACTATTTTAAAAAAAGTTCTTCATTCTTAAGGTTTGTGAATTGCAACTGCCTTGATCTGGATTAACAGGGGAACGAATAAATAAAATCAAGTTTGTGGTAAGGAAGACACTAACATTTTTTCTAGATCAAAATCAACCTAGGACGGGGGTGTGTAACAAAGGACAAAGTTTGATCAAAAGTAACAGGCAAAAAGTTGAGTTTTTTAACCTTATAAGAGAATATTATGCAACAAGCTTAAGTGACAAGAAACAATTCTAATATGTCCCAACATACTAATTATCCAACATTTTGTAAGATGTATTATATCTAGATTTGCATAACAGAAGTAAATTCTTATACTTCCAATTTTAGCCAAGCAATTATGAAGTTGGACCAATAGAATGGATCTAAGTAAAGAAATAAGTAGTTTTAAGTGTTGGGTTTTAAAAGGTGTAAATGGAAAATGAAGAGTTGCGACTTTTATGAAGAGTTGCGACTTTTATGAAGAGTTGCGATTTTTATGAAAAATTGTGACTTTTATGAAAGGTTGTGACTAGAGCTATCAAAATGGATTTGACCCGCTAGGCCGGCCCAATCCAACCCTTGAATTAGATGGGGTTGGGCTCAATTTTTTCAGCCCATTTAAGAACGAGACTTTTTAGCCCAGCCTCATTTGGCTCATTGGCCTCGTAGGCCCAATCCGCAAGCCTCAGAGGCCAGCCCGCGGGCTATGAATTTTTAAAATATTTATTATATATATTTTAAATAGTGTTTTACTTGTTAAGATTTTGTCAATAAATAATTTTAAAATACCAATATAAAATCAAGACTATATTTTTTAGGGATAATTGTACAGAATGACAAACTAATAATGTTAATTAAATGCACTAACTACCATTTCAGTTATTTCCTTTAATAAGCAAAATCTCGGTCACTTTGCTATTATAGTGCCCCACCGATTTGTATAATTTATTAAAAAAATAAAATGGACGTTTTTCCTTTTCCCTTTCTTTTATACAATCTCTTCTCCTATTTCCTTCAAATTCTCCCAAATCTTCTCCCCAAATACAATTTTCAAAATTTATGTATAAAAAAAATTTATGTATACATATACATTTATACGATTAAGAATTTCAACAACAAACAGAACAAATATTTATACAAATTCTAGCAACTTCAGTTATTCCCATTATATATTCATATAAACGTTTATATACACAATCTGCATATACATTTATATATAAACAATTATATACACAAATTAAAACTTTATACACAATTATACAATTTCATACAAGTGCAGTGTTATTGTTACTTTCACAGAGTACAAATTTTTGCATTTGTATAACAATCATATATCTAAATTCATGATGAAGATGTATTGTATTAAACAAACACATAATAGTTTCATATATGAATTATACATATCTTACTGAATCATATCTAAAAACCTGTACGTATAAACTCTAAGCAAATATACAAATTCAAACACAAATATTACTGTGAAATGAACGAATCTCCGATCACAAATTTAAAATAATCAACAATTTCATCCAGATAATTTCCAGATCACAAACTTTTCTACATTACAAATTAACAATACAAATCATAAGTGTTAAACTCTATTTCGAACAAAATATACACCTCTCAATATACATTCAACTTAAATTGATGATAGTTAAAAAGAAAATCTGATTTTGAATACATGTTGAACACCATCTTCGACCAAAAAAAGCAAAATCAGAGTATGTTTTCGTCATGAAATTACCTCCTGTTGTTATCTCTACAGTCCAATGATCTCGATTGTTTGTATAGTACCGTCAATAGCTTGATCGATTTTCTGAATTGAGTTACAATGGAGTTCTTACTGTTGAAGACGACGAAGAAGGAAGGGAATTCGAATGAAACAAAACGTGCGTGACTTCAGTGATTTTTTTTCTTTTTTTTCTAACCGAAATTAACGCATTTTTATTTATTTTTTAAAACAATCAAAATGTATAAAAAAAAAACTAACTAGCGAATATACAAAAAGACACATCCGTAGCAAACTAAAATTTTTCTTATGGACTGCAATTTTATAAAGTTTGCTATAGCATACAATTAGCAATTTTTTGTTTGCTATACGTAAAATTTTCTCTACTTTTTACATATCTTTTACATTTGAGGGTCATTATCCCACTAAATTTTCTTATTAGTCCAAGTCCATTACTCCATTATAACTAAGAGCCTTTGACCTCTTTTACTTTTGTTTTTATGCCTAATTTTTCACTTCTCCTTTATTGTCTTGTTTATGAAAATAGTGATCATGTAATGTTTTTTGCTCGGATGAAACTTATGAATGTTGTATCTTGGCTATTATGTATTTGTTTTATAAATATTCACTGAAGTATGTGTAATTCATCAACGTTCGTATTCTTTCTAAGAGGAAAATGTTATCCATTTTTTGGTTGAAGGGTCAACCCGTTCCAACCCGTGGCCCGCTTAGGGCTGGGTTGGGCTGCTATTTTATAGGCCCTTCAATTAAAAGGGTCAGCCCGTCCCAATCCATTTAACTCTCTAGCCCGTTAGGGTTGGGTTGGGTTGGGTTAGGCCAACCCATTTTGACAGCTCTAGTTGTGACCTTTCCAAAATATTGTGACTTTTTCAAAGGTTTGTGACCTTTTCAGTAAGGCACAATAAGAACATTTTCACAATACCCTTTGTTTTCCATAAATTGAGGGATTTCCTCTCATTTTAGTTAAAACGATTTTTTTGGACTTCTTCTTCTACTACTACTAAATCTAGTATTCTAAGTGTACTTTACTGCCGTTGAGTGGTTCGGTGGCACCTTGGTTTTAGGTACCGATACATCGGTGAGTATAATCATTCTATCCTGGTAGGATATATTCCATTAACATCGGGTACTTGAGGGAAATAATTTTCTTAAGGGGACACTGTGCATTCAGTGAACTCGATTTTCTTTCTTTGAGAAAAATATTTTTATATTGTTTCTAATATGTTTCTGCTTTTCTCTACTAGTTTTAATTATCTAGTTTGAAAATACTCTTTAAACTTTGTTGTTTCTTACCAAGTTCTTCAAAGTTTTGTTCTAAGTATCTTAATTAGGAATACAAGGTTTACAACAATCTTAAGGAAATTATTATACTATTGGTATTTCTTGTATTCTACTGATTGAGAGAAACAGATCATGGAAGTAGAAGATTAATGCATTACTTATCTAGAATTTGGTGCTTTATTTAGCAAGGTCGAAGTGAGAATGTACTAGAAGAATTGGTGGTATTTCGGTTAAAGATTACACCAGGTAACCTTTTTATTATTTATCTAAGGAGGAAAATAGTTTCTAAAAGTTAACAGTTTTGATATTTATCATGTATGACTTTGGAAAAAGATCTGCAAATCATATATTTCTTTGAATGAATTTTCCTTAGCAAAAAGTGTTGTCTTTAAAAAAAATTAGTTTGCAGAATGAGAGATGCACATTATTGTTTGATAAAATAGTATGTCAAAATATTATTATTGGAAGGCTATTTGAAAAGAAAAGCATATCTATGTGATAATCTATAAATATGTCCAATTCTGTTTGGAGACTGGAAAAAAACTTTTGTAGTTTTGTACTGTGAAATTTGATTGTGTCTGAATTTTGTAGACTAAAATTTTTTGTAGTTTTCTACTCTGGATAAATTAGACTATGCAATTGGTTTGAAGAATATGATAACTTCACATAATAAGCCAATGTTGTACTTTTGATTTTCTATAAACTTCACTGTTATATAGAAACAAATTGTACAAAAAAATTTGTCTTTATTGTTAGTATTTTAAATACTAAGTGGTATGTCTTTTTGTGATAGAGAAAAAATACCAGTGACTTAGAGTTTGTAATTTTGTGTATCTATTGAATGAACTTTGACATTGTGTAAAAAATGTCAAATGGAATTGAAACACTATAATTCTTTTGTAGAATAATATTTTCAAAAGTGGTTTCATGTTGCCAATGACACTTTGATAGCATGAGATTAAAATATATGAAAAAATTATTTTTAAATACTTGAAAAATATTTTTGAGATCATATTTAAAATGTGGGGGGTTCTTTGCTTATGACAAAGATAAAATTAGACTTAGTGTCTAATTTAAATTTAGAGCACAAGATATTAAATTCGATGATACTTTTGTATTATATTAGACCCACAAAATTCTTGGAATATATTTTATATTGTGGTCGTTGAGTTTCTCGTTTACTAGTATATGGTATGACTAGTATGAAACTACCAAATTATATGTATAGTTGTTCAAAATGATTGAGTTCTTTTATGAAAAAAGTCACTTAAAATGTTGAGATTTTTCATGAAAAAATATCTCTATTAAATATAACTATTTGTATAGACATGAATATTGGTGAATAGTCATTTGCCATGTTTTGTAAAAGAAGCATTTGGACTATATTGCATTTATTGGACCCGATGAAACTTTGTTCATGGGTAGTTCTATAGCAATCAAATTGAAAGTTATGGAAAGGTCCTTCCGAAAAGGACATTTGACAAGGTGATGACTCTAAACAATATTTGTATCACACAAAATTGTAAGAAAGAGGAACAAAATATTTGTGAGAAAAAACTACCTCGCGGAGAGCTTTTCAAACTCAATATTTTTATTTGTTCTCACTTGGTTGAGTCAAACTGTTTGTAACATGAACACTTGGGGCATGTCAATTACAAAATCTTGTAAGAAAAACTGATCAACTTAGAAGTTTTGTCTTACTTTGAGTGCAATAAATAAAAATGTCAAGTTTGTGTGGAATCTAAGTATGCTGATCATTCTTATAAATATGTTGAAAGGAATTCTAATCCCTTGGAGTTGATTTACACTAACATTTGTGATATGAAGTCAACACCATCTCATGGTGGCAAAATGTATCTCATAACTTTCATTGACAATTGCATTAGAAACGACTATGTCTATTTGTTGAATGGTAAGGATGAAACAATAGAAATGTCTAGACAATATAATCTTGAAGTTGAAAATCAGTTGGGAAAAAGATAAGAAGGGATAGGGATGGAGAATATAAATCTCCTTTTGCAGAAATATGTTTGGAAAGTGGATTTATTCATCAAAACTACTGCCCTATTCACCTCAATCTAATGGAATTGCAGAATGGAAAAAAAAAATCAAACTTTGGAGGAAATGATGGCTACATTACTTATAAGTTCAGGTTAACCACAAAACTTGTGTGGAGAAGCTATCCTTACAGCAAAAGGGGAACAACAAAAAATTGTATTTCAGAAAGAAAGCAATAAAAAAAATTGTTTGTTCAGGACACAATCTATTCCATATGAGAAATGGAAAGGAAGAAATCCAACTTGAAATATTTCAAAGTATGGAGGTGTCTAACCAAAGTCCAAGTTCCTATTCCTAAAAGGATTAAAATAGGACCTATGACTATGGACTGTAAAATTAGACTTGAGTAGTCTAGTGAAGGGTCTAAAAGACCTTGGGAAAAAAGAGGAGAATGTACTTAATAAAGAGATTTAGAGGCATAGTAAATGTCCAAGGATATCTATTTCTTTCAAATACGATTTTGTAACATTTCTTGTGTCTTCTATAGACTCATCCTTTTGAAAAGATGATGTCAATAGTGAGATTGATTCAATCTTGAGTAACCATATGGAAAGTTAATTGATTTTCTTCCAGAAAATAAACTTTTGGGTTCAAAGTGAATCTTCAAAAGGAAAATGAAAGTCGATGGAACTATTGACAAATACAAAGCAAGACTTTTTATCAAAGGTAGTAAACAAAAATAAGGTTTTGATTTTATCGACACATACTCCCCAGTAACTAAAATTACATTCATTTGGATGTTAATTGCATTAGCTGCGGTATATGACCTCCAAATTCATCAAATGAATGTGAAAACAATTTTCATAAATAGAGAATTTGAGGAAGAAATTTACATGGAACATCTCGAAGATTTTGTGATTCCTGGTAAAGAAAAGAAAGTGTGCGAACTTGTTAAGTCACTTTATGGACTAAAACAAGCACCCAAACAATGACATAAGAACCAAACTATGTTTGTAAATGGATGTAAGAATGATGGAAGTGATAAATGTGTTTACATTAAAATTACAAGGTCATTGTTTGTTTGTATATTGGTGATATGTTGATCATCAGTACAGACACTAATGACATAAATGCTACTAAACATATGCTAGAAAGCAACTTTGATATGAAAGATCGTGGAGTTGTTGATGTGATCCTAGGTATAAGAATCCTTAGAACTCTTAGATTTTTAGCATTGTCACGGTCTCATTACATTGAATAGCTAGGTACTTGACTAGTTCAAATATTTGTATTTTAATGTTGTCAAGACTCCAATAATGTGAGCTTTGCACTTCAATAGAATGAAGGTGAAAGTGACTCACAATTGGATTATGTTAGAGTATTGGGAAGTATGACACAATCAGATATAGCATGTGCTATTAATAAACTGAGTTGGTTCACGAATAATTCCAATCAAACTCATTGGATGACAATAAAAAGAGTTTTGGGGTATTTAAAACATACCCAAAACTATGTCTTGCATTATACAGATATCCTATAATATTGGAAGGATAGAGTGATGCAAATTGGATCACCGGGATCAAATGAAATAAAATCCACAAGTGGATATGTATTTACTCTTGGTGGAGGAGCAGTCACTTGGAAATCTTCCAAAAAAACATGTATCGCTAGCTCTACAATGATCTCTGAGCTAGGTGCTCTAGATAAGACCGGTGAACAACTTGAAAGACTCAGGAATTTCTTGATAGATATTCTTTTTGGCCCAAACCTTTGGACATCAGTATGCATACACTTTGATAGTCAAGATGCAATAAGTAGGGCATGTAGCATGATGTATAACGGAAAGTTTCGTCATATAAGATATAGACATGATACCGTTAGAAAACTACTCTCTAGTGGAATTATCACAATTAACTATGTAAAGTTAAAGGATAATGTGTCGGATCCACTTAAAAAAAAGTCTAACTAGAGAGAAAGTTGAAAGATCATCTAAGGGAATGGGTTTAAGTCCTAGGACAAGTCATCATGGAGGTAACTCTATCTAGCAGACTGGAGATCCCAAGAGCTATATTCAAGGAGAAAAACAAAATTGTGACTGACGGTTCGGCATTGTCAACCAACTCAATCCATTCCCATGATGAAGACAATGCTCAGGAACAAGGATACAATATTAAGGCTTGTTAATGAGTTAATAAAACTTAAAGTTTTTAATGATTTGCTAAGTTTGGCAGATTTGATCAAATAGTGTATTTACGCGATAACACGTTTAGAAATCACCTATGTGAGTGTGAAGTGTAAGCCGCTTCAAAGAGGATGATTGTCAAAAGCCCATCTCTCTATGCACTCATGAAACCAGAAGGTGTTCATGGCTGAAACGAACACAACCGTAAGAACCATAAACGGTAAAGAGTTAATTGTGTGACATATGGTTGTCTAGGTATACACCAAAAGCTCGACGGTTCAAAGATATCGCATCTACCGATTGACCGAGTATATCGCATCTAATCTGTTTCTTATTCTATTTTCTCTACTAATTTTAATTTTCTAATTTAAAAATACTCTTTAAACTTTGTTGCTTCTCACCAAGTCCTTCAAAGTTTTGTTCTAAGTATTTTAGGAATACAAGGTGAACAACAAGCCCCCATCATACATGGGTCAGCACCTGAGGCCAAGAGTGTAGGTCTATATAGTTCATACAGAAGTTGTAACAGAACACTTACCTCACTGGGTTTTCCCCACTCTCTCCGGGGATAGTAGTCGGATTCAGAAGCAACGATCCCTGGAGGTAATCTTTCTGCCCTTCTTGAGTTTGATGGGACCCAAATCTGATCAGAACAAGGATGACTATCAAATTAAAATGTTGTTTTGTCTTAGCTTGCATAATCTCAAACATCAACACCCAGTCTCATACATGAAGAAGTAAAGAAGACAAAATTGGAGAAGGTTGATTCGACAGCACTTAAAAGTTGAAGTCGTAAAAAGTGTAGAAGACAAAGTGAGAATAACATTGAACGGGCAGTAGGTAAAGAGGATAAAACTAATATGTTAAATCAAGAACAATCAATTAAAAAGGACATGCTGAAAAAATTCCTGTCACAGGTAACCCTGCTAGAGAAGAAAGGAAGTATAGATTAAAACATGCAAAATGCTTGAACTTGCCAATGTAGAATTCTAGAAAGCTCAAACACTCCTACCCTCACTAGTCAGTCACTAATAATACAGATATAGGACTAAAGAGTAGATTCTTTTAATCACCCAACCTAGACTGATTTTCAGCAATTATAAATGTCAACTAAGACAAACATATATGTCTGCCATTTACCTAAATATGATGCAAAAGCATATACCGGATGTGCAACTTAAAAGTTATATTGAGAAAAGAAAAGGTTAGAAGATCGTTTTGCATTGTTATTCATTGCTATGAAGGATAGGCTTGAATTTAAAATGTATAGCTTCAACAGTGTTGAGGACTGCCTCCAGGGCTTTGGTCTTGCTCTAACAGTGCAGTGCAAGATGTGTTAGTTAATTAGGCGCATGTCATGGGTTCAAAAAAGTCTAGTATTTAAGTGGAGAAGGGTACAGGGACGGGTCCATTATCCACACGGAGTTTTGAATTGCACTGGCCCTCGGGAATTCTTAGTTATACAAAAAACAATAATGTTGATGACTATATATTCAGCTCAAGCAGGGATGTATGGAAAATCATCTGCCACTCAATGTGCATACAAACTCTTTTTAACAGATGCATATTACATGAATAGTGAGTATCCAAAAGTACAAAACAAATTAATTATCACAGCAAAATTCCCATCAAACACTAAATACAAAAGCACAAAACAAAAACATATAAGTATATAACTCATATGAAAATAGAGAAAATGACATAAACAGTCCCTTAACTATAGGAGTAATCTAAAATGGTCTCTTAACTATACAATTGATGAATTTAGTCCCTTAAGATTACGCCTTTTTTAAACATACAAATGCACAAAACACAGCATTCACAGAAAATTAACTGTAAATAGAAACAACAAATTTGCCCACTTTCTTGATTTTCAGAGGAAAAAAGAAGTTGGATTTAGCTCATACAACACCTTTTAGCTAATTCTAACCTTGTGGGCATCTATAAATAGGTGAAAAAGAACCAAACAGAAGCAAGAAAAATCTTTGAAAGGGAGAAGAAAATTGTGAAGTAGTAAGCACAAAATTTGTGTTTTATTGACAGAGAAACAAGGGGAAAAGTGTAAGCATAAAAGAAGTAGAGTTGCTTTAATTTAGTTCTCTTTTTCCTATATAATAAAAAGTAGGGAAAAGGGCATAATATATCGCTCAGGACATCTTCAATCTTACACTCTATTTTACTCTCTAAATATAGAATTTTCTATTTTCTCAAACAACCAACTCCAATTCAATTCTCTAATTTACTCTCTAAAAAAGATTTTTTTTCTCTCTCCTCAATATTATATTATTATTTCTATTTCATTTTTATTTTCTTATTTCATAATATAATTTTTTTATGTTTTTTCCCAATAATTACTTTATATAATTTTCATGTGATATAAATTTTATTTTTTCAAATTTTTTATTTAATATAAAATTATATTTTATTCTAAATTTTTAACTAACATAAATTGCAAGAAAAATTAAATAATGTACAAATTAATGGACAAATTCAAATAAACGTGAAATACAATTATATAAACACTTAATTTTTTAAATTATTACGTTGCTCCCATAGATGCTTTATTAATGCATTAAGGAGTTCAAAATGAGCATTTTTGTCCTTAATTTTTTTTTATGTCTAGCTAAAAATTGTTCAAACCGGAGATTTTCATCTACCACCATTTCTGTCGTTGGAGTTGGAGCCTCTACGCATCTTGAATTTGTGCATTAGGATCACATTCATCCTCAATTATCATGTTGTGTAGTATAATACATGTAGTCATTATATCATGTAGCACTTCCTTTCTCCAAAAACGTGACGATCCTGCAATAATTGCAAAACTCCGAATGCACGTTCAACATCTTTTCGGCACGATTCTTGTTTTATCTCGAATTAATTATTATGTTATGTATTGTAGTTTATCTTGTATTTAAATTATTATGTTATGTATGGTATTGTTATCTTGTATTTAAATTATCATATTATGTATTGTATTTTCAAACTAAAATTTTCATCTTATCATTTTAATTTTGTGTATTCTTTATAGTGAAAATTAATAATAAAATCAAATTATAGTATTGAAGAAAATTAGAAAAAATTAAAATACTATTAATTCGGGATAAAAGTAGTATATATTAAAATGAAGAGTAAAATAGAGGTGGGTTGGAGATGGTCTCAACTTTGTCATTTGGAGCTGATATGTCCCTCGTTATGACAGTGGCTCATATATACCCTTACCATTATACAAACGGCTCACATCTACCCCTACCGTTACAAAATGAGCTTACATATACCATTCATTTAACGGAAGTAAAAAAATTAGTTTTAAGTTTATATTTTTTACTTTAAAAACTAATATTTAGGGGCATATATGATTTTTCTAGCAAATTTCAAGGTATATTTAATTTTTTTCGGACATAAATTATTTTTTGACTTTTTGATTATCATTATTTGAGTTTGTTATTCTTATTTTATTTTTTCTTTCATTCCTTAATGTAAAGAAAAAAATTAAAACTATTTTTTTGTGGCTATATTATAATTTAAAACTAATTTTTCGGATATATTGTAATTTAGTTTTTGTATTTGAAGAAAAAAATTGGGTCATCTATAATAAATTTTACAAGAATATTAGCAAAACTTAAAAAAATTTGACCATCAAAATAATAAATCTAAATTAGGCACTGAAACACAAAAAAGTTAAAAAATAATAATATATGTTTGAGGAGGATAATTAAATATACCCATATGGGATTATATTTTTCTAAAAATAATTAAAAAAATTAAATTAAAATTAACTTTTTCACTTTCGTTAGAGAAAAAGGTATATATGAGTCATTTGTATAACAGTAGGGGTATATATGAACCACTTTTATAACGAGGGGTATATGAGCTCTAAATGACAAAATTGAGGGATATATCAGACCCTTTTTCCTAAAAAGTATGTTTAAGGTTTGATTATTTAGTGTCTGCTTTGGATTATAGTTAACTGCAAATTTGTAGTTAATATTTAAGCTTAATATAGGAGAACGTTTAAAATTTACTAGGTAAAGTAACAGTTTAATTTGAGTCCTAAAGTAGAGACTTTTTTCACATAATATTAAATTAGGGATTAAAATAGTAATTTCCATGTGATGATGTGTCTGGTTCTAATTTGGTTTTTTAATTGGATAAATTTTAGGAATCACATAGTTTTAATATGAAATTACAATCTATCCCTCTTTAGTTTGTAATTACAATAATCCCTTAAAAAGTAACACAAACCGGATACATAATATGTAGTTCGGATACATTAAAGAGTATCTCAGATACATTATAACACAAACCGGATACATAATATGTAGCTCGGATACATTAAAATTAGCTCGAATACATTAAAAATTAGCTCAGATACATTATAAAATAAACCGGATAAATTAAATACTGGCTCAGATACATTAATATGTAGCTCGAATACATTAAAGAATAAGGAATTTTAGAGGTTTTTAGAAATAGAAAGGGATATTGGAAATAAGGGAAACATAAGACGTGTATTTCAATATTTTTTCCTTTTAAATTAGTGTCAGCCTTTTAATTCGATGGCGTGGAGGAAAAAATGACAATTCCTATTGGCTGGTTATTTATTTTATGTTTGCACAAATATTTTTTCTTTGTGTCTCATCCCTAAATCAGACTATTTCGAATTTGTGTTGCATAGAGCTCCATAAGAAGAAAAATATTTTTTACTATTTATACTCAAAATTCGAATTAGAATTTTCTGATTAAGAAAAGAATAGTTAGCACCACATTTTTTTATGATGACAAATATTTTTACTTTTTAAGGTGGAAAGGAATATGTGTACGTCAAAAGAGTATTATGATAGTATATATTTATTGAGTCAACTAATTCTCTTGTAGATAGACAAAAAGAAGTTTCATATTTTTTAATCATAGTTTTTAAAATATATATTTTGACGAATTAAGAAAATGATATTTGAACTCACAACAAAAATTTTACATGTTTGTTGTCTTCCACACGAAGAGAGACCTAAACGCTCACTTTAATAATTAGGATTTCATTCCCACCTTCTAATCCCCTTTTCTTATTGAGAAATTATTTTTGAAAAAGGGGTAGTATTATTTTTATATCACTAGGTACCAAAATATAGAATTTTCTAGTACAAACTAAAAGTTTGAAAGAATGTCAATATATGATGAAAACATATCTAATTAACAACTTAGATCTTTTAACTTTTGAATCAATAGGCCAAGGTTTAAATGTTCAAACTTTTTGTTTGAGCAATCAATAAATATATTTATATAAGTATCATGATTTTGATACTATAATTACTGCCCTATTAATTAGGTAACCAATACTTGCATAGCAACACCTTCTTTTTTTCTTTTTCTTCTGATGGGACATATATTTTAGAGGAATTTAGGTAAACTATAAAACATTATTAATTACTTAGGCATTGTTTGGTATGTGGGCGCATAAGAATAACAAATCTCATGAAATATTTCATTTTATAAGATATTTTTTTATATTTCATCCTACATACTTAATAATAACTTAACTTATAAAGCTTTAAAGCTATATATATATATTGATAGGGGTCAGAAGCATGGATGATCACTCAACTTTGTCAAGTTAATTTTCATATCATTATATTTTCATAAACATAATTTTTGATACATATTTAATGATGTGACAACTATAAAATATTTAAAATGAATATGTTAAAATTTTAATATTTAATTAACAAAGAATAACAAGAAAAATAAAAATAAATTAAAGAACAAAAGAAAAATAGATTTTAATATAGATTAAAGAACAATATAAAATATTGATTTTAATTGTAAAAATATTTTATTCTAAAATTTTACAATTATCATGTTATTAAATAGCTATTGAGAAATATATTTTTTGAAAATAATGATCACAAAAATTGACTTAACAAAGTTAAATGACTATTAGGATCAATTATTCAAAATTGAATGATCATCTAAATTTCTAACTTTGATCGGTGGATGTGGTGACAAAGTAAGGGATGACTAAAGTCACAACTCACAATATTACAAAGGATCAATATATTTATTACCTAGAGATCACACTTTATATTTTTCCATTAAACTTATTTTATAAGTATTATATTAAACTTTAGTTAGAGTTTTTTCTTTCCTTCATATGATTTGCAAATCACTTCTCATAAAAATAATTACAGTTGAGAAACATTTTGGCCAAGTCCAATATGGAGATTCAAGAGCACATAAGTTAGTGGTCCAACAAAGAAGAACGTGGTGTTTAAAGCCACTTTTTTTCAGAATTGGGGGGTTTTCATCAAATAAATATTGACTAATAAAAGTATTCAATGGTCTATTAAAGGGTGAAAGTAATTACTCCCTCCGTTTCACAAAGAATGACCTAGTTTGACTCGGCACGGAGTTTAAAAAAATAACGAAGATTTTTTAATTTTGTGGTCCTAAATTAAAGTTATGTCAAATGTACAAAATTGTCCTTTAATCTTGTGGCCTTAAACATGTCACGTGGAAAGTTGAAATTAAAATGTTACAAAAAAAAAAGAGATCATTCTTTTTGAAGCAGATTAAAAAGGAAAGGAGGTCATTCTTTTTTAAACGAATGGAGTAATAATATTTAGCAAATATAGTATTTGACTAATTTAATTAGTAATATTTGTCTAAAAGTCAAGCAAATAAGAAGAAAAGTGTAATTCTCTTCTTGGAGAAGAACGAAGACATTGAAGAGAAAAAATAAAATAACATTTTCGTAGGTGTTTCTATAAAATGAAATACAGCGAAATGAAATAAAACCTGAAATTAAATTATCATATCTGTTAATTAAAATTAAAACAAAGAACAATATATAGTTATGCCTACCAATTAAACATAAGCTATATACCTATATTAAGTTAATACTCTACTAAATTAGTCAATTGTGACATACTTACATTAGTAGTGAGTAATTCAAATTAAGATACATTTATTGTTGGGTTTTGAATCTTTAAAGATTAAGATTTAAAAATAAAATGTAATATGAATGAAAATTGAGGGAAAAATTGAAGTCAAAGTTTATTTTAGATACGAATTTTTTTCCACATTGGTAATGAAGATGAAATTTTTTGGATTGTATATAGCGAAATATCAATTCTTAAAGAATTGAGAAGAAAGTCTCATCTTACATCATTATCGCCGCTCTCTCGACTTCAATTTTCACAAATGATTTAATTTATAAATTTTGGGACAAAATTTATTTTTCTTTTCACTAATTAATTCAACCCCTCTAATTTTTATTTTTTTTGACATATTCAAATTATATAATTTTATTGAATGAACTATCTAGGAATGAAAATTGTAACAGAAAACTAACGAGACACTTCACGCCTCATTATTTGTTTATTTGTTTACAATATGTTTAAAAAAAAGAAACTTAAATTGATTTCATAACATGTGTAAGATGCATAAGGTTGACTAATTATTATAACAATAATCAAATGAGAACATATAATTAAAAAGAAACAATTCAAGTGATTTTAATTGCATGGTTGTGACCTTAAGGGAGGAAAGTCAGAACATTTGGCTGGGAATACAAGGGAGGAAACTTTGGCCTCATCTCATTTAACGAAATTTTTATCGAAATAAGTCATTATTTAAATTAATTTATCAAAATAAATTTTTTAAAATTTTTTTACAAAATTAGAATAAACATATTTGGTAGTAACGTTTTAGGTATTATTTCATTAAAAAAAATCAATGACAAAAAGACAAATATCTGACGGAGTAAACAGACATAAAACATCACTATCAAATATATTTTATTAATTCGTTACTCACAGCCACGTTTTAAAACTAAAACGGTACTGCCAGTAATGATTATTTAAAATTCAATCACGAATACCTTATAAGTACAGTATAGTTTTACTTTACTGGTTACTTATCTGTTGTATTTAGGAAGGACTTATTCATCTTTTCAAGACTTCCTTTCCAGTTAGATTTTAAATTTTTATCTTGTCAAAATTGAGGATTAACCTGACCAAGTTATATATTTAGCATCATTAGCCTTAGTTTGCCTTTGAAAACCTGTTGATCTTTTTTCTTTTTTTGGATAAACGAAAACCCGTAGATCTAAATGACTTCAAGAACTCATTCTTTTTACTTTTTTTTTTAATCAAGCTGCTCATTCTTTTTCCTTTCTAGCCGTTTACAAGTAAAAACAATAGCTATTCTTGTGTTATTATTCAACGTTCCTTTGCTACAAATTACTATGTTGGATTTTGAGACTTTAAACTATTTTTGTTATTAAAGAATCGTTACTATCAGTAATGTTTTAGCCTTAAAACGTGACTGTGAGTAACAAACTAACAAAATGTATTTGACAGTAATGTTTTATGTCTGTTTACTTCGTCGGTATTTGTCTTTTTGCCATTATTTTTTTTTAATAAAATAATACCTAAAACGTTACTGCCAAATACGTTTATTCTAGTTTTGTAAAATTTCAAAAAAAATGTATTATTTTTATGAATTGATTTAAATAATGACTTATTTCGGTCAAAAATTTCATTTAATGACGCACCACTTGTTAAGTCCTTTTCTAGCTTGATTAGGAAGCATGAATTGAAGAAATTTTCTAAAAGATCGTTATATCAACATTTTAATCTATTCCTTTCACTGATTGATAATCGAAGCAGTGAACACTATGTTGGATTTGAAAGCGATTAGGGCGTCATGCGGAAACTTACGATTGTAAATCGATAAATTAGATGACAGAAAACTTATACTAAAAATATAATAGTATTATATGAAAACTAATATAGAGAATAAATTTCCCCATAAACAAAAGTCTCTACGACTATATTGTAGATTCTATTGTGTTCTGTTATGAGAATAAGGATTTTCAATTTATAGATCTCCAATTTTTTCCTCTAAGGAAAGAATAAATCAAATATGGAAGAATATTATATTTTTCTTTCAGGAAAGTAAAAATATTTATCTTAAAATATTTTGTCTTTTCTTTTTAGGAAAAACTAAAGTTCAAATAAGGTAAGAAAATCAAGGCAAAACCCTAACACACGAAGGTTGCATTGAAAGTAGAAACAAAGTCTAGTATAGTATAGACTCAATAATTATATTAAAAGTGGTTTTATGCATTTTTTATTCTTAATTTTATGTGATATTTTTTCTAATCCGTCTAAAAAAGGGCATATTTCTTATTTGAAAAGTATCAATATTTTACTCATATTAGGTCTCATTTATTTAACAAAAAAATCATTATTGATATGAGACTAAACTACCAGTGAAAAACATTTGTAAAATGCTTTTAAGATATATATAGACATTAAAATTTTAAAAATATCCTCAAAATGGATCAAACACATCAATGAAGAGGTCTGAAATTCCAAAATACCTCGACATGAAGTAGAAATGTCATGAAAAGATCTAGACTCTTGTTAGAATTGACTTATAATCTAATTTCTAAAATGGGTAAAAAAAATCATTTACACTCTCCAACTTGCTTTAAAGATCAAGTTTCCTCCTTTGACTATGAATTATAGGAGTAATTTCCATGGATAGTCATCCATGTTTGGGAAATTACCTAGGAATATCACTTATGTTTGTTTTAGGACCACAATATCACATAACTTTACCTCTTTTCCTCAAAATATACTTGACACAAAAAAAGCATTATCTCTCTCTTAATAGGATGCCATGCCACATTATTCCTTTTTTATTATTAACATTTTTTTAAAAAAAATTAGATAACCCATATTACCTAGTAAAAAAAAATTACATAGCCCAAAAAATTTCTACCCTAGTTCTGGCCTCCTGGGGGATTAGGCCGCAAATCCAAATATGAGCTCCTCCGATTCTTCAAGAAAATATGTGGCTTCCTTTAGTTTTTCAAGCGAGATAATGTTTTATATGGGCACTAATGGGCAATGGCACCTTTTTGTTGAGTTCGGAGCCAAGAGGGCAACTTTTTTTCCTTAAAAAACAAAAACGGCACATCAAAAACAAATTAACCAAAAGGGCAAAATCGTTCCTGACGAAGTGATTTTGTTCTGACAAAAATTGACGTCGTTCCGCTAAAAGAAATAAAAATCGCTGCCTTCGCAGCGATTTTCTCAAAAAAATATTTTTTCTTTAAAATCGCTGCTATAGCAGCGTTTTTATATAAAAAAATATTAAAAGTAAAATCACTGCTATTAAGAAATTTTTTTAAAAAAACGCTGCTATAGCAGCGATTTTGTTTAAGAAATTATTTTTAAAAAAAATAAAATCGTACCCTTGCAGAGAATTTAATAAAAAAATTAAAAAAAAAAAAAACTGAAGCCAGTGATTTTCATAAAAAGAATTTTTAAATTACCCTTTCAGCAATTTAAATGAAAATTAAAAAAAAAATTAAAACCGAAAATCGCTGCCTCTTCTTTAAAAAACTTGTTTTTTTTAAATGGCTGCCATCGGAAATTTATGTAATTTAAAACTTGTTCTTTATGTTTTTTTTTAATTCCTTAAAGCGATTTCACTTTTAATTTTTTTTTAAGATTTTAAAGAAATAATAAATATTTATTGAGAAAATTGCTGCTAAGGCAACGATTTTTATTTCTTTTAACGGAATGACGTCGATTTTTGTCAGGAGCGATTTTGCCCTTTTGGTTAATTTTTTTTTTATGTGCCGTTTTTGTTTTTTGAAGGAAAAAAATGACCCTTTTAACTTCGGACTCCCTTTTTGTTGATATTTTAATTCATTAGAGTAATAAGGTAACCATATTGTCAAACTACAGAGGATATAATGTTTTTAAAGAATTAAAAAAAAATGTTAATAATAAAAAAGGAATTAAAAAAAATGTTAATAATAAAAAAGGAATAATGTGACATGGCATCCTATTAAGAGAAAGATAATGTTTTTTTTGTGTCAAGTATATTTTGAGGAAAATAGGTAAAGTTGGGTGATATTGTGATCCTAAAACAAACATAAATGATATTCCTAGGTAATTTTCCAAACATGGGTGACTATCCAGGGAAATTACTCGAATTATAGATATCTTCACCTTTATTTTATGCCGTATCGATTTTATTTTTGATATTTTCAATCTTCCATCTATGTAATATATATTTATATTGTATAATTTATTTTCCTCAATCTATGTACTCCCTCTGTTCCTAATTACTTGTCCACTTTTGAATTAACACACCTATTAAAAAAATAATTATTGATATAGTGAGTTTACCATATTACCCCTATTAATTATGAAGTTGATGAATTAAAAACTTAAAATTTTCAAGAAGTTCTACCTTTTTCAAAGTAATTAATTGAGGGTATAATAAGTAAAAATATTTTGTCTTTTCTTGATTTGTCAAAATGGACAAGTAATTAGGACAACTAAAAAACGAAAAGAGGACAAAGTAGTAGGAACATATGGAGTATTTATAAAAATTTATTTGAGCTCTTTAATACTATAAGTAGAATAATCCTTTTATGGATTTATCACAAAATTTAATGTTATTTTTTCTATGTTTGTTGTTTTAGTTTTACAAGTAATAAGTACGTATTAAATGCAAGTAATAAGTAATAAATGAGTTTCGATGGTTAATTGCAATACTTTTAAAAATATAATTTAAAATATAAATAGACAATTTTTTTTAAAAAAAATTTAAAATATACATCTATTTATATTAATTATTTTGTATTATCTACACTGAAATATATTTATTAAAAATATTATTCCATATTATTTTTATTTATATAAATAGATATTTAAATTTTTAATTAAGTTTTTATTCTGTTCATTTATTTTATTATAAAACGTCATTATATAACTTTCATATTAAAAATATTATTTATTATTTATTATATATTATTTAGTAGAAATATTGACGTGTGGCGTTGGGATTGGGTTTCACAGGTAGAGTTTTGGTAGAATTGTGACTTTTGACTCTAATTATATGATGTGAAAATTTTATAAATGACATTTATAAGATTAATATTTTTAAGTTATAGCAGTAGAATAAAAATTTTAAGTTATAACAATAAAAAAATTTGAGTTGTAACAGTTTATTAAAAAAAAGGTTTTTTAATTAATTGTAGAAAATCAGTTTTGAAAAAAAAAGATAAAAAAGAAAAACAAGTCAATTTTGAAAAAGAAAAGAAGATAAAAAAAACGGATAAAGGTGTATTAATTATTTTTGAATTCATTGATGATAATTGTTAATTAGCATAAATTTAGGAGATTCAAACTAATTAGGAATATTTATTTTCCTTATTTCACTCTAATTTGTTAACATTAATTAAAAAATCATATTTTATTCATTTTGTTCAAAGTTTCTCTCTCTTCGTTTTTTTTTCTTCAGAATTTTAGTTATAACATTTTACCGAAATAAAAATAATTTAAAATAACAGTAAAAATCAATTAGTGTGAAAAATAAATAAAGTTAAAACGGATATTTTAGTAGTAAATAATTTGAAAATATTAATGATAATGAATAAGAGACATAAAAATAGAAGAGTCATAACAAAGGAATATTTATTTTCCTTGTTGCATTTTGAAACAAATTTCTGTTCTTTTCTTCAAGCGTTTCTCTCTCTTCTCAGTATTTTCACTGGTTAGTCGTCACTCTCGTCTAATTTCTATTCGTTTTTATTCAATAATCTTCATTTTCGTGTAATGGACGGTTTCTTATCAACATTAATAAATCATGGTGGTAGATAGAATCCTTCAGATTAGTGTTCTTTCAGATATTTTATTTGTATTGGTAACAAAATGTAACAAAAATTATGAACATTCAAACTGAATATTTTTTTAAGATTTTGTTTGTGTACAATAGTTTTAATTAAGGTATTTTTTTTGTTTTATATACTGTTAGATTTTGATATGAACATTCTTTTTTTTTGTGTGTTTCTGATTTAAAATTACATAAAATTTGTTTGAAATTGATATACTGGTTATACCATGTTGATACGATTCTGGTATTATTTATTCTGGTGGCGTGATTCTGGTATGAATAAGTAGTGACTTATGGCACGAAATAGGTATGATTTTGGCATCCAATAGATATGAAAAGTGTGCATAAAAATTGTATGAAATTTGTATACTGATTTCTAATTTTTTGTTGTGTATAATAAATTTAATTATGACATTTTTTAAAAGTATAATGTTGAATTTTGAACATTTAATTTGTTCTTTATTTTTCTAAATCAGATATCATTTTTTTGGTATGTTTCTGGTAAAAAAAAATTACATAATATTTTTTTTTGAAATTTGTATACTACTTATAACAGACATGTATGGCAATTTATAATGTTTTTTGGTACGATTCTGGTATGATTGATTTTATTTTTTTTGGCATTATATTGGAATGAATTTGGGAATAATAATGTAATGAATTTGGTATATGTATTTAATAAATGACAATTAATAGGTAGAAATGGAATTATTTTGATATTATAGTGGCATGACCCTAGTATGAATAATTGATGAATTTTGGCATGAAATAGGTATGAAATGTGTGAATAAACTTGAACGTTGGAAGGGGTTTGCTGATGTGAAATTCAAGAGGTCTAAAGTTACATGCAATACATGTCGTCAAGAGGGCCACAACAGGAAGACATGTTCAAATTACCCTGCACACAAAAAAAGTCATAATTTATAATTGTGACAAACTCATGTTTTGATTTATTCTGTCTTTTACTAACGAATTATAATTTCAGAACATTTATTATGAGTACTGTAAAATCTGTTTTTATGTATTCATTGTATTTCAAATATATAGTGAACAATTTATTAAGTAATGCTGGTATGCAATTTGTATCCCTTTGGTATGCAATTGAAGTCACACAAATACTAGTTTATTGTAATTTCAATTGGTATTCTTTTGGTATCCACTTGGTGTCCGCTTTAAAAAAATATAAAACAAAATGTAATTGAGGTGAATACAATATAAAATGATCACAGTTTTACATTGTCAGCTTCATTCTTCCTAGATTTATACAAGGTGGATATCAACTTCATACATTTTTTTAGTTTTCAATGTTTGTCTTAAATTCTCAAGTTAAAATACCAAATGTATACGATATCAATTTAATGTCATTCTTATTTTTCAATTTGGAGATCAAGTTAATACAATGTAAGCCAATATACCAACATTACTAATCAATTGTTCATTGTTTTTCAAATATATAGTGAACAATTGATTAAGTAATGTTGGTATGCAATTGGTATCCATTTGGTATGCAATTGAAGTCACATAGATACTAGTTAGTGTAATTTCCAATTGGTATTCTTTTGATATCTACCTGATGTCCGACTTGAAAAAAATATAAAACAAGATGTAATTGAGGTGGATACAATATAAAATGGTCACTTTTTTACATTGTCAACTTCATTCTTTCCAGATTTATACAAATTAGATACCAATTTACTGTCATTCTTATTTTTCAATTTGGAGATCAATTAGATACAATGTAAGCCAACATAAAATATTTCATGTAATTTTAATTGGTATCCATTTGATTTCGAACTGATATCGCATTGCAAAAATAGAAACATTAAGATGTATTTAAGATTTCAAACCAAGTTATCCAAACTAAAACTAGTTAATGATGTATCCAATTGGTAT
Source organism: Solanum chiquidenum (assembly GCA_029582725.1). Taxonomy (NCBI): domain Eukaryota; kingdom Viridiplantae; phylum Streptophyta; class Magnoliopsida; order Solanales; family Solanaceae; genus Solanum; species Solanum chiquidenum. The sequence goes on along the minus strand of JAJOOS010005347.1, from coordinate 19,246 downwards.
GCATTTTGTATACCACCAGTAGCCCACTGAAAAATTATAAGAAACAAAACGTAAAACTAGGTAATGTGTTATTCATTTGATATATATTTGGAAAGCTTAAGTGTAACAATGTATACAATTGTGGTGTATTAAGTTTATGAGGTGTTTTTCAAGACTAAAGTCTAATAAAAATTTGGCTAATGCTGATATCCAAATGGTATAAACTTGATATCTAACTTGAAAACTTTTGACAAATTAAAAATAAAATTGTATGAAGTTGGTATCCAACTGGAACAAATTACTAAAAGAAATAAATTTGAAATGTAAAACAATGCATATTGTATTGTTGCAAAAAACTGTAGCAAAAATAAATATATATCATTCAAAAATTAAAAAAACATGTAAAAAATATGACAATGAAAATACATATAGATGCATAGATCATGCCAATTTCATGCCAACATTAAACAAATTTCATACCAGAATCCTATGCATAAAGAAACAGTTTTTCTAAAAAAAATCCTACTAAATTGAATAATTGCTAAAATAATTTAAATAAAATATTTACTCTAACAACTTTTTTGCCTTTTTTTGAAATTGAAATTTTCGAGTCATCTTTCATTGTTGCTCTTCTTTTAGAGGGTTTTGATGACTGACACCATTCGACATTTGTTGATTTTTTTATTTTATTTTATTTTTTTAAATCTCGCTTACAAAATCTGAGTCTGAATTTGAAGAGGGTTCCACCATTTTCCCTTTTCTCTTTTGTTCCTTCTGATTTGGAAGACTTGCAACTTTCTTTGCTTCTCTTTTCTTCTTCTTTTCTGGAATTTATTTCTTCTTTTGTGGGGTAACAACCTTTCTCGTCGAACTTGCATTTTTGTTGGTCGGCGGCGATTGAGTCAATATGTTAAAAGTTGGAGCCTCGATTTCAATAGTAGAACTCATTTCGACTAATTTAGGGCTCTTTCTAGGAGTATTCTCAAGTTTCTTCTACATTGTTTTCACAAATTTGGCCTTTCTTTTGATTGTAGAATGAAGATGTCAGATTATGGTGATAGAGAGATGATTTACGATTTCTAAGGAAGATGAATGAAGAGGTGAGAGAGAAATGTTTAATTTTTAAACGTGGGGTAGTGGGGTGTTGTTATGGTGTGTGAGAAGAATAGAAAAAACGTGGTGGTTGGGAGGTGGGGTTTGAAGAGTGACAGTAAAACAAATATAAGAATCAAGGTAAATCTCTAAAAATGGGTAACAGATAATTATGATTGATTCTTTAATTATATCACCAAATAATTAAAATATAATTATAAAATATTAATTATTTAACAAAGTGGAATTAAAATAAAAATTGATATGTTATAACCCGCAATTAAAATGTTATAAGCAATAATATTTTAAAAGTAGATTTAAAACTTGTAATATTACCCCTTAAATATATACGTGGGGTGATTTTTCCTTATATATGATATAGCTTGGTCCATATGGCATGATATTAGAGTTGCAACAGTAATGTACAACTATTCAAGAATGAGGTAGTTGGCTCATCCCATCACATATTTCTTTCAAATTCCCACCACATCATAACTATATATTTAGTATATAGTATGTACCAACCATAGGTATATAACATCATAAGTATATAGTATATTACCAACCATTTGTTTTTTTTTCTTTTGTAAAATCTAGAATTGTAACTAGCAGGCCTACACCATAACAATATTATATTCATTATAATTTTATACGTGATATATAGAATGGTATGGAAATTTTACTTTTATCTAGGGTAAATATATTGTTTGCAATAGACCACTGACTCAAAAAAAATATAATTGGTGTAGGAAAGTAAGAAAGGAAAAGGGACAACAAAATAGGAGTATATTAATACGCAACAACGACATACCCCGTGTCATCCCACACGTGGAGTCTGGAGAGGGTAAAGTGTATGCAAACTTTAATACCTAAATCATACTATTGGAAGTATGACAACCGTGAAAATCTTAGTAGCTTGGTTGGTTGGTTACCTATACTCTTATCTTATTTGTGAGAGTTTGATTCCCCACCTTGTAATCCCTTCTCCATTTCCCTTTCCCCTACCCCCAATTAAAGAAAAGAAAAGTATGACAACACTCAACTACTTGTTAACTTTCTACCACAATTCTCGGCCTTCATATCTTCCTATCTAAGGTTACCTCTACACCCAACATCTCACATATCCTTTTCTCCGCATCCTCCCACCTCCTCTTCATGTGTTTGAATCATCCTATTCTCACTTTTCTTATCTTGTTCGTCACGGAGGTCATTCTCACCATGTGTCATATATCTTCGTTCGTTATCATCTTTATGCACTTTGTTCTTTATCATTTTTCTCCTATATGCGTATAAATCCATATTTGAGCATCCGATCTTTGTTATCTGCATCATCTATAAACATGAACATTCTTAACTGATCAGCACCTTGGTCTCATATAGTAGTGCTGGTCTAACCACTATTAGGTAGAATTTACCTTTAAACCTTGTCGGTATATTCTCATTGCGCAGTACCCCAAATATGAGCATCTATTTCACTTCTCCGCTCCAATATGATATTTGATATCATCATAACGATATGAAACATTAATATTTACCGCCTCATTTCCTTGAATTATGAACAAAGATACTTGAAGCAATAATAACACGATCCATTTAACCATATAACACAAAAACAACATGTAATGTCTCAATTTAAAGAGTCTCCAAAGCATAAGATTAATAAAGCTCACAGCTTTGGAGCGAATCTAACGTTCTTTATCAAGTTCCGAAAGAAGCAAATTTTCATCTATGGGTGACATTTTTTGGTAAACTGGTCCTCCGTTTGCACCCATTTCTGCTTCCATATCTGTAACGAAGAACATCAGAAGTTTATGCCGTCAATCTCGTTATAACAATCTTTTGTTATGTTTATAATGATAGTTTTGTTTCATTTTGCTTAGTTTTTGGTCATTTTTTACCCTTTTCCAAAAAAAAATTACCTTGGAACTTTTTTCAATAATTCAATTATATGATACAAAACTATATAACACGTAACCCCATTATTATTGGTATACATAACTAAGCTACAAATTTCTGACAATAAAGAAAATGCAAGCATCTGGAGATGGAAGGGTATAACTTTAGACCAACATCGTAGTATGTTAATTGTGATATTTCAAACAGCTTATGTACGAGGTAAAGTCAAAAGCATAGAAGCAAATATATGCGTCATTCCCAAAATAACTTATATTACACAAATCTGAAAAATAAATTAGAAAAAAATAGAATAAGCTGATAAAGAAGCTTTTAAAATTTACATGAAAGGCCATGATATATTTTCACTCTGATACCCAACATTTCTAGAAAACATAGCAGCAGGGAAGGGATTTCCGGAACTTGAGGCAACTAAGACTCAAAAGTGAGCTTGTGTGTTTACTCTTTCGCTAGTTTCTGTCCAATAAAAGTCCCAGCAATGCAAATAGTTCAAGCTGGAACATCTGTAAAGGTAAGTTGATTTATACAATTGGCAGATTCTACCCATGCAATTAGTTCATATCAATCACAATATTTTGTGGCAACACAACGGATAATAAACCGATATTAGAAATAACTACTATGCTAAAGTATATACAGAAGTCTTCTAGCATTGTTTTTCTGTAGAAGGCTTGACCAGCAAGAGGAAGTGTTAGACGAAGCCAAAAGAAGGATTGCCTAAATTCTCCTGCAGCATCCATCCTTCTGGTATTATTAGCTATACCTTCATTTTGTTCAATTAGTCATTTGGCAGATTTGTGTCACTAGATGAATTTTTAAAGTACAAGCTCTTTTCAAATTTTCCATCTCAGGATCTGCAAAGGATTAAGTAGGAATTTGTTGTATGTTTTTGTCCTTTAAACAACTAGATAAATGACAGTGGAATCCCCAATCTTTGTTAAGCCTCATGAGAAGGGCCATCTACGACAGATGAAGCAGCAAAAGAGGGAAACCACAGTTCTATGCGGGTTCTATACTTCAATTCTATCACACACAAACCAGTTGATAAATTTAGTCATGAGCATACTCCTTTGCTATAATTAGGTTCATATTCGCATTTAAGTGCCACATTTTATCATCTTAGTATCAGGCATTGTCTCAGTGATCATGATATGAATAGATTTCATGACACATACCATATGGTGCATATCAAGGCCATCATCGTCAATTATAACAAGGGCACCCCCTGTAGGTGCTCTAGTGGCAATGATTTCAACCTTCCCACCAGCTTGTATACGCAACAAAGCACCCTCGATCAAATTACCCAAAGCCTGGCGTAGAGCAGTCTCTTCAATGGGTACCTGTAAAGATCCTGGAACCTCAGAAAGTAAAACAGCTCTCTTCTTCTCGTGTGCTAAAGGCGTGGCTGCTCCTACCAAATCCACCAGTACATCAGAAGCATTGCATGGTCTTTTGGGGAAAGAGATATACATGAAAAAAAAAAAAAAAAGGAATGATTAGCAATCTCCAAAATCAAAGTGTTGTTCCACAAGCTAGGCACTAGCACACAATCAAAGACTCCATAAATTATCATACTAGAAAAAAAAAGGACAATCTGCAGAGTAATCCCGGACTCGTCACCCAATACAAGAAGCATCAATATAGGCAAGCTTAAGGGAGAAATAGGACGGGAAGTGTTAGCAACCTCTTAATCTACCAACGGTTTACACATGCGAATTTTGAAAAATCAAAAAAATTGATGACTTCACCTCGTCTTTTAGTTATGTTTATTGTTTCCAATTTCTTTGTAGCAGTGGTTTGCAGTAGGGAGGTTATTCCTACACTTTCTCATTTCAATAGTACTTGGCTACTCGCTCCATCCCAATTTTTGTCACTCTGTCATTTTTAGTCATTTCCAAAAAAAATGACACATTTCTATATATAGTAACAATATAAATTTAAAATGTCTATTTTACCCTTAATGGTTGATATATAGCCACACAAATATTAATGGCTTATTCTAGATCGCAAGTTTCAAAAGTTTTTCTTTCTTACTTAAACTCCATGTGCAATCAAACACGCATACATAAATTGGAACGGAGGGAGTATTAGGAAGTTATTTCCTTAGTTTTAGGAAGTTATTTGAATTCAATAAAATGTGTGCTGAAAATTATTCCAGGTTTTTAGTACTTCAACTCGAGAGATTGCAGGTCCTCTTTTAACAACCAGCACCATAGGTTACAAGAAGAGAACCTTCTCCCGAACTCCTAATCTACTATGTTAGGATCAAGCGCTTACCATCATACCAAAAGCTATAGCTGATAGCAAAGGCGCAACTTTATTTCTTAACTAAGTCCACCAAGCAAGCGTCATGTTCGATCATGACTCTGACCCGGGCCACCCAGCTCCTCGTGGGCCTTGCCACAGGCAAGATGTTGACATTACTCAACAATCCCCCTCCCAACACCCAACACCCAACACCTGCCTCATGCATAATGTTGCTCTTGGGAATCGAACCCATGACCTTTGCTCTGATACAACTTGTTAGGATTAAGTGCTTATCATCATACCAAAAGTTATAGCTGATAGCAATGACACAACTTTATTTCTTAACTAAGTCCACCATGCAAGCACCATGTTCGATCATGACTCCAACCCGAGCCACCCAGCCCCTCATGGGCCTTGACATAGGCAGAATGTTGACATTACTCCAACATACTCCATATTAACTTTGATTTTGTGTTGCAGTGTCCAGCAACCATAGAAAAGAGAACCATCAAGAAAATTTTTTGGGAAGTTGATGGCTGGAGGACGAGAATAGGAAATATTAAAATTATTTAGTATGTACTATGCTGTCATGCATAAACACTTTTTGAAGCTGACATAATGCAATAGCTTTCCAGACCATAGGTCTCTAGAACGAAAATAGTTTGAAAGCCATAAGTTTACCTGATTCCTTCCTGACGTAAAGGTGCAAGAGCAATAGGTGGCATTGACATTTATAGATCCTTGGATTTTGAAGAGAAAGATTCTAGCTTCTAAGACAAGTTATCGGATAACTGTAACCTCACCGACTTGATCAGGATGAGTTGATTTAGGCATCCTTTTCAATGTTTCTTCACTATAGCGTATTATATTAGCCTGAAAAAAGTATAAGCCAATATATTAAATATTTTATCTTTGTTATTCTCAAAATCACAAATAGGCAAGACAAAAAGTGTAAATGGACCTTCAACAATCGTTGGACGTTTATCTTTTGCAATTATTCTAACTCATTTTTGGTATGCTCAATCGGTTAGTACTATGAATATCCTCCAGAGTTAGATATTTTAGTTCATGACAAGAATTTATGTCCTCTTACACCGTCCTGTTGAAGCTGCCAACTTGCTCTTAGTAATGAATGAATTCAATTTGTACCCTTTACAAGTTCTCGGGAAAGTCATAGCTGTTTTAAACATATAAGGGGCCTTGTCTCAATCTTTCTCCTTCATTTCTCAGTCAGAGTCACACAGAAGAACAGTGTGAGAGACTGAGAGAGAGAGGCACAGTTAGAAAAGTACCTTTGTTAAGGAAACAGCATCCTGGTGTCCCTTAAGAGTATCACTCAAGCAATCACCTTGCTCCAACTGTAACGAGGTGGAGACTTGATAATATTCCAACTGTAACGAGGTGGAGACTTGATAATATTCCAACTGTAACGAGGTGGAGGCTCGATAATAGTCCAATTGTAATGAGGTGGATGGCTCAATAATATTATTTCAACTGTAACGAGGTGGATGCTCGATAATATTCCAACTGTAATGAGGTGGATGACTCGATAATATTCCAACTATAATGAGGTGGATGACTCGATAATATTCCAACTGTAACGAAGTGGATGGCTAGATAATATTCTAACTGTAACGAGGTGGATGCTCGATAATATTCTAACATAGTTCAAAATAGGAACCTGAAATGAATAAACAAATATACGAATCACGTATGGGGTGGATCGCCCAATAAACTATATACTAAAATGTTTGATCAGCCAATCAAAACACATAATCCACTTGTGGGGTGGATACCTAACAAATTTTGAAATCTTGACCCTAACATTGCCAAGAAACATGTATGCCCAAATTGCTACACGACAATCATATTTAAAAAAATATATCGACATATATGCATGTCGCGACTACGATTCTCTCTTTAAAAGATAGAATTATCGAGGGGAATGGCTTAATTCTTTCACATGAAGATTAAAGTCACTCATGTATTCCTTGACAAACTCAACAAAATTTGAGTTTGTTGCTGATATATCAATCGTTATCGAAATCTTGTAATAATTTGATAGCTTCAACTGTCATGAGGATATTGCGATCTCCAACATTTTTTCTAAAGTGATGAACTTAGTGATATTCCCTTGCAACACTTCTAAGATAGTGTCACTTTTGATCATCTTCATATTTGAAGTCGATTTCACATATAATCCTGACTTTACTAATACTATCACCTGCAAAGCTTGACACCAAACATTGTATCGACAATGAAGTGAAAAATATAAGTAAAGATAAAGCATTAGGTTAAGTCATTTGGCTTATTAGGATTAGGCTATGATGAGCCTAATGGTGACTTTGATCGTGACTCGTCACTAGCGATCCTCCAACATGTTGTTTTCTTAAAACTTTGAAAGAATCTATTAGCGTTTGTCTTCAATATTCCTGCAAAATAAAAAGAAACTGGTTATAAATCACTTGAGGCAATATAATGAAATGAAGATAAAATGAGACGAAAAGTTTTCTAAGTTATGTTGATGAGGCCACGATGGGTGTAAATGACGCCTTATTCCACTCTTGAAAGCTTTGACATTGCCATTTTTGTGACTTCGTTGTTCCTGTATCCAAAGAAAAATTCTTAGTTTGAAAGACTGATTTGTTTTGGTCTTCTCTCCATGCTTCTTCATGCCGTTGACTTGCACACTCGTCTGCTCTTCGAAATGTAATCTTGGTGGAATTTTTGAGGACCTTCCTCAAAAATTCCGTCTCGATCTAAAATATAGAAGAACTCATGTAACTTGCTTTGTTAATTCTGAGGTTGCTCGTTCAGGAATTTTGAGGTCCCTCCTCAAAATTCTGTCCCAGTTTGCTTCAATAATCACAAGTGCAAGTCTTTTAACAAATGACATTTTTGTGGAATTTTTGAGATGATCTCAAAAGTTCTGTCCCAGTTGCACATTTCAACATGATGAAAATCTTACGGGAAAAATGACTGAGCCGTTGTGGCGCCTACATATCCCGTTGATGCAAGAATCAGGTCAAACGTAGTTCCCCCTCTCAGGGATTAACAAAAATAGATAATTTTGATAAGGAAACGACCGAGGCCGACATAGGCCGCCTACATATCTCATTCTTCAGAATTCAGGTCAGACGTAGTTCATTACAAGGAATGTACGATAAAAATAGGAAAAAGAGGTTAAACATGCATTTTCCAAAGAAAGATAACAATAACTTCATATGCAAAAATCTGGCCAATACTGGGCATACTTTTTTTTCAACTTCTGATAACGAATATCTTCAAATGACTATGTTCAGAATGTCTTGTACTTACTCTTTAGCATCCAATAAATTATCATTTGGGGAGGTTTAATCAATATTGATCAAATTGTTGTTGATCATATTTTGAATTTTGTGCTTGAGGGTTGAACAATTCTCTATGTCGTGTCCAACAGCTCTTGAATGATAAGCACATCTGTGGTCAGCCCCGTAAAATTTTTCCAAATGATGGGTTGGTCTTCCTTCTATAGGATGGAGCATACCCATTGTTTTCAACATTTCATAGAGTTGAGTTTGAGATTCTCTTAGTGGTGTAAATACTTTAGGATCTTTCCTAAAGTTTGGACGAGGGAATCGTTTCTGATTGACATTGTGGTGTCGATATCTCCTTTGTGGAGCCGACTGCATATGGGTAACTGTGACAACATATACCTCTTCTCCTTTTCCTTTTGACCTATTCATATCACTAACTCTGGTAGCTTTGTCATTAGCTCACAATTCAATAAGGTTTGTGACCCTTCCAGTTTTGAAACCATCTTCCAAAGCTTCTCCCACCTTAACGATCTCAACAAATTTTTGTCCCATCATGCACAATATTCTTTCATAGTACTTAGGCTTTTGAGTTCTAATAAACATTTCAGTGATCTCATGTTCTGACATCGGAGGTTTTACTCTTGCAGCCTCTTTTCTCCACTGAAGAGCGTACTCTCGATAATTTTCTGTAGACCTTTGTTTGATCTTCTCCAAGTAGTAGCGATCTGGGGCAACTTCTACGTTATGTCCAAATCTTTCAGTGAAATCCTTTGCGAGTGCATTCCAACTCGTCCATTGTTTTAAGTGTTGTGGTGTAAACCACTCTAGAGCTTCTCTATTTAGACTTCGACTGAAGAGGCGCATCAACAATGCTTTATTTTTACCAACTCCCACGAGTTGATCACAATACACTTTCAGATGTGCTAGAGGATTTCCAGTTCCATTAAAAGTGACAAACTTTGGCACTTTGAACCCTTTCGGAAGGTCCAAATCCGGATGAATGCATAAATTTTCGTAGTTCAGCCCCATATCTTCTGAGTAGTAATCAACTTCTTTTATCACTTTTGCAGTCTCTTCCTTCATGATCTGCTTAGTCTTTTCCTCTTTGGCCCTCCACTCCTTCTCCTTCTACTTCTCTTTGTAGTGGTCAAGTTCAGAATATGAAGTATAGTAAGGTGGGTTCGGTGCCGCTTGGAATATCAAAAGTTACTTTTGGAGGTAGGGGCTGAGCGTTTGGTGGATTTTGAGTGCCTTGAGCAGGGGTCTGGTATATGAAAATGGATGCTTGAGGATTGTTGACGTTTAGGCTTTGAAATGGAGGGAACGTTTGAGAATTGTTAGCATTTAGGCTTTGACATGGAATGAAGGTTTGAGGGTTACGATTCAGGATTTGAATGGGAGGCAGTGCTTGGTATGAAGTGCTAGTGTGATGAGGATATAGGGTAGTTAAGTCAGTGGTGGAGGGATTTTGAGTAGGGTTAAAGGGTGGGTTATTCAGGACATGTTCCAAGTTTGAATTCAGATGAGGAAAATGGAGTGAAAGCCTTCCATCGCTTGGATTGTTAATGTCGACAGTCGAAATTGGCAAATTTTGTTTTTTCTGGAGCTCATACCTCAACTCAGCAATCTGTTGCATCAAATGTGCAATTAACTCATTTTGTTCAACGGTAGGGGGCTGAACCATAGCAACTTCAATCATGCCAATATTCTCACTATTCTGGTTCATCTTCTCTTTCCTTTCAACAAATTTCAATTGAGGAAGGAATCTTTGAGAACTTTGAATGTTCAACCAATTTCTCAACACAAATCAGTTTTAAATACCTGACAAAGAAAAATAACTCAAAAGACAAGTGTGTTAGTTTGTGTCGATGATAATTAATACAATTAATCACACATTACTGTAAACACATAAGTGTTGCTTCATTTGAAGATAAGCTAGCCCACGTATTTAGAGAAATGACTAAATAGACAGGAATTTATCTATTTGATTTTGATCTTAGTGAATTAGAAAAGTTGACTCAAGTCGAGACAAAGTCGATTGTATCTTTCATTAATATACTGCTGATTTTTTATTGATATAAAACTCTAATTTCTTTGTAAGTGTTGGAAAAAGATAAAAATTCTCAAAAATGGGGACCGAACCTTGAAAGGCTGCCTACGTATCTCACGAGGGGAGAATTCAGGTCCTACGTAGTTCGACCTTCTTGAATCTCCTTCAATTTGAGATAAAGAGTTAACTTCTTTTTTTTATGAGAAAGTAAGATTTGAAAAGTGAAGTTCAAATTTTGTTTGTGAAACTAAAAACTCGACGAGTATTTGGACGTACTTTTGATAGTGACCTGATATTTATGCATAGGGGTTCTAAAAAAATTCGAAGAAAGGTGAGCTAGAATATCTTCAAATGAAGTAACATATTCACACAAGCAGTTATAACACATAAACAAATATTGCGCGTTCTAAACAGATATGTGACCCTTTTGTGCCAAGGGTAGGCCTAACGATTTGAATGATGTATAACGTCATTTGAAACATTTCATTCCCCCTTAAAAACCCATAGTATATAGATTTTATGAATAAGCTGAATGAGGATACATGATAGGGGATAGGGATACAAATACTCAGTCCCACGCAGGGGTACGATCCTACACTATGCTTCCACAAAAGGTTCTTCGCCTTTGATTTGTTGTCATCTCCGAATGTCCATGCTCTTGTATTGAATAGCCACTTGTACAACTCCTTTGACTCTAACAAACTAATAGATTCCCAACCCCCAGGAACAATGATTTTTCAAATAACGTATACATCCTTCAAATTTAAACACATAAGTATGATCGTCCGTTTAGGCCACAGGCCGTTTTGGACTCAAGGTGGTCTTTCTAATGGGCTCAACATACATTGGGTGTTAGGTCATCTTAGTTCAATGCACTAAAAGGGATTTAGTTTCGCTCTACACTAGTTGACTAAGAGTTGGTTTAGATAAGACCTGGTTATCCGAGTTGGACAAACTGCAGGGTGAAGTATAATAAACGACGTTGGATGATCACAAACCAACTATTCGTTTATCACTTCAAAAGAACTTGAAGGTGTATTTTTGAAAGACAGTCGTGGAAAGCCACGTAACCGTCTTTTTTCCTAATGCAATCTATTTGCCATTTGGCGGAATCGGATGTCATGAAATGCAATAATTTATAATTTACAAGAATTAAAACAAGTAAGCAATTAAACAAATAGTCAAATAAGTTAATTTTAAGGTTAGAATCCATTCAATTTCCCAGCAGAGTCGTCATTCTGTTTTATTTAAAAATAGACTAAAACTGGTTTTAGAGTTGCCACTTAATTTTTAAGAAAAATCAAGAAAACTATTATTTTCAAAAAACTAAAACAGGAATCTAGTGAAAACTTGTAAAGGAGTTCGAGGGTCTTATTAGTATTCTAGAAAAGATTTTAAAGCATCTAGAACACCCGCTAATGTGGTTATGTGACAATTAACTATTTGGTTAATATATAGACATGCTTAATTAAGTTGGAAGAGTAAACAATTTTGAAAGTTTAAAATAATCTCAAGGGAAATATTAAGATACTAATTAAGTAAATTATCTTTGCAAATATGTTTTAAAGTCTAGGAAAATGAGCTCTTACTTAATTGTTTAGAAAATTAATTCGGAATGGCTATCCTTTGGGAAATCAAATTGTAACAACCTTAAAACTAATTAAACAGACAAGTACACAAATAATGATAAGTGAGCAAATATAGAAGCATAAATAATATGAATGGACACAAGTCTGGTTTTCTGTCCGCCTGGGCCAGTACTTGGGCCTAATCTCATTTTGGGCCTTAGGCCCAATTCTTCCACCTGTCCTAAGAACTAACAAGTATAGTAAATAAGTGGACTTAGACCCAAAATAATAAAATACAACTTTTCGAAATTTGGGGCCCTTTATGCCCATTTTTCTCTTTCGTATACACTAAATGTATACTAGTGTATACAATCTTGTATATCTGCTCTGAATCCTGTTCACCAAATATTCGAGGCGATTTGACTTGGTAAAATTTTTTTAGGGCTTCCATGGCCCCCTTGGAAATGTGGAGATCCAGTCCGTGAGGACTCGGACAGATTTTACATGCATAAACAAACGAAAAGGCACATAAGTAAATATCGAATATAAGAAGCAATGCAATAGGGCAATAGTATAGCGCTCTTTTGTTGACGCCAACTCATTATCACATGACTAGTCTATTTAAATAAATCATATGAAGTAAACTAATATCAAGTAATAAACAATTTGAAGCCAAGTCATAAAATTGCTTTAACAAAATTAAATTTATACCATTTATTAAATAATACCACATCAGTTCCTAATTCCTATAATGAATTAATAAGGACCAATTATTCCTACATGACAGAAAGAAAGAACCAACAGCCAAAACATAAAAAAAAAAAACACTACTCTTGCATCTTCAGCATGACGTAGACATAGAAATGAAATGAGATAAAGGCTTCAATGTAAATGACTTAAGAATTAATGTAAAGAGGCATTAGTTTACAGCTATTGATTTTCAACAATAAGACTTAACAAAGTTGTACCAAAATACTATCAAACCAACTGGAGCTAGACAGGCTGCAATGGTCAAACTAATCCACGAAGAACTAAAAAAAAACTTATAACATTGAGTAGTATTCCAGATCATCAGAAAAGGTACGATGGCTAAATCGCATGAATAAATTATGCTAAGAACACACCGCTATTTTGAGCCGAAACGAAATGCACTCACATGATGCTATACCAAGTTAAGATTGTAAAGAAAATACATTAACGTAGAAAAGGAGAATAACTACAATATTGACAAAAAAATTTAGCTTCTTGATTAAATGAATAAAACCAAAACGAGTCAAACTATACTTAGGAAGCAAAAGAACAATCGGATTCCTGGCCCCATTTTCGAAAGCAAAGTATTTTTAAATATGCCAAAGGCGAGACGCAATGCACTATAAGACAATCACGAGGCAAAAAAAAAATGCAGTGGCAAAGGGAGTTATTGCATATAATGAACGATAGATGCAACAACCTCTTACCTCCATTTGCCTTTTGAAAATTCTGCCTAACATCCACGAAACAACAACACACACAAGAACCTGCCTTATGCTTCAAACGACTAAGACGTACTCAACTCCAACTCAACCACTCGGCTACTACACGAGAGATGAAACAAATGGAAAAAAGGGTAGTCGAGAAAGGTAGAAAACAAACCAGTAGACAGCTTTAGCTCACAAAAAGCAGAACATCAACTAAAGAGTTGGAATTCAAAAAAGTTTACCTTTTTGGAAGCAGCGAACTGGGAAAACGAGCTGGAGCGACTTCACCGCCGGAATATGACTCTGAGAGCTCCGACGAACAGAACAGAAAGCAAACACGAACAAGGATTAAACAAAGATATGGAATCCTAGTCTTTACCTTTTTGCGTAACTATTCTAAACATCTGTATATAGTTGTATAACTAAAATTTGTAGTGTTTTCGTTTCTAAGATTAGCTGACTCCTCCCTTTCTTTCAACTTTTTCCTTCCAACCCCAACAATGAATAAGAAGAGAATTTATATAGGGGATTTTCTAGGGTTCCGAATTGGGGGGAAACGAGTGAGGATAAGGATGAATTTCGAATTTGAAATTCAAAATTTTTTTTTTTTGGATATGGTTGGCAACGCTGGAATGGTACAAATTCCTAACGAAATTGAGAAGAGAATCGTCTGATCTTTGGAGCAAGGACGCTCGAGCAACACGATTGCTCCACCTGGCAGATTCTTCGTACGAATGGATAAGGGGGAGAGAAGAGAACGAGGTTGCGCGAGATGCTGGACTCGGGTCACGTTGCTGGGCTGCTCGTGATTCTGGACTGGATTTGCAGCGTACTATTTCTCGCGAGGAAGAAGACACATGTGGAGGCGCTTTAATGGGTCTGCATTGCTGGAAAATAAGAAACTGAAATGGGTCGGTTTTGCAGTTGTTATTGCTGGTTTCTTTTGGTATTGCTGTGTATTGTATTGTAATGTTGGAATTGATAGAAGAGTTGGGTTTGTGCTGGGTTTCTGTTGGTGGTCTGTTGGAAATTTAGAGTAAAAGGGCCCACGCCTTAGTCTTAAAATGACCCAAGAAGGCAAGGTGAGGAAATGGCTAGGATTTCTATTAAGAAAATGACCATATGAATTTCAATTGAAATCATTTAGAGTTAATAATTTAGTCAAATTGGATTTAGTTGGTGATTCGGCTAAAAACTAAATAAGACGAATTACTATAAATTAATTAAAGAACTTCTTAATCTTAACGAAATAAAATAATCGATTTAATTATAAACTAATTAATTCTAAAATGCAAACTATTATATAACTAAACTAACTAACCAAATATTTAGCTAAGACAAAATCTTTTTGAGACGATTTTCAAATATTTATAAAATATCCTAAATATATAAAATATATATACATATTTAAAAAATTATAAAAAGTGACAAAACTATAAAAAATAACTTGCAAACTATTTTTTTGAAATTTTATAAACTAATTATTTTAAATCGTTTGAAATTGAAGAAGCTCGATGATTAATCTATATCGTGAAGGTCCAAAATTGGATGTCAACAACTATTATTTTTATTATTATTGTTATTATTTGATATTGTTGTTGCTATATTACCACATGAATTTTAAATAATTTGCTATATGATGTAATAGTTTTTAATTTTATAATACCGATAAATCTAATCTTTTTAATGGTGAAAGTTGAGTTTGATAGATTTTTAATGACAAACCCGTTTGTTACTTATTTTTTTAATGAAATCGAAAAGGCAACAAATAGAACGTAGTATACTTTGAATAATTTATTTTATTATAATTCAAAAAATATTATTAATTCAAATTGAAATAATATTTATCATTTTATAATTGTATTTATTGAAATTACACATGATTAAATACAAATAAAAGTAACAATTTTTTATTTCTACTGCACTTCTTTCAAAAAAAATTATAGATCTTTAATTATTAGTTACACTTATAAAAGTGTGAGAAGACAAAAAAATTTTTGACAAATTTAGATTATATCATATACTTCTACACTCAATTAAATGATTCAGAAGAAGAAGATAGATTCTACTTAAACAATTCACATGAAAATATTAGTCTCCACATAAAACATACCCAAAAGCAAAAGTGTGTTCATTAAAGTCTCTCTTTCATATAAATTAAATTTAAACTAATTTTTACATATAAAATTTAATTGTGAATAGATTAAGAAATACTGAATATGAACGAAATTACTACTGAATTAAAACAAATAATATAACTAAAAATATATATGATTTTATAGAACTTCAATAAATTAAAATCAATTAATAGCCATAATATTTTGAATAAATAATAATGTCGTTATTTATACAATGTCAAAAAAATAGTAGAGAAATTAAATATGCAAAGATTTACCTTCTCATGAGTTGTAGGAATAATTATAGCCTTAGATAATATTAGTGTATTGCTGAGAAATTTTTGTTTTTCACTGGAATAAACCGAAGAAAAGATGGAGGAACACTGTTAGAAGAATACGTTTAACTATTGGGGAAATGGAGAAGTTAAGAAAGTGGTTGAGGAATTTTAGGGGTGGTTTAGGCTAGTTCATAATTTTTGGAGTCTTTATATTGGTTTCTCTTTTAACTTACTCATTCATTACTTATTATTTTTTCAAGTTTCTTATATATTTCTTCTTTTTTGTCAATTGACATTTGTTGAAAAAGTTTTTACTATTATAATTTTAAAATAGTTTCATATTAAATTTCTTTATTATATATTATAATTTTAAATTAGCTTAAAATTCTACTTCAGCCCTCCTTCAAAATCAAAATGATCAAGTGATTTACTCTTACATTGTCACTTGGCTTAACGAAAATGCATTTCCTATCCTTTGAATTATACACAAATGGATTTATTTTTTTGGATAAAAAAATTTCCTCATGTAAATTTAGGAATTCACCACTGCCAGTTTATCTCAAAATTCAAAAAGATAATTGCATTTACATATATTTAAAACTGACCACACTAATTTAAAAAAATAATTAAAAAATAATTACAATAACAAATTTAAAAAATTAATTAATTAATTTAACAATCGTAGGAGAGAAAAACTAATCTTGTAATTGTTATTAAAAAGGTAAAAATAAATGTGATTCAATTTTAGTTATATCCTCTTTTTGTGAGTTTGCATTTATCCATTTTAAAATTTTAAAATACAAATTGAAAAACAGTTTTCATGGAAACTAACTGATTTGCAATTCAAATATATTATTATTCAAATTATTACTATATTACTATATATTATATATTATTATTATTATCATCATCATTATTATTATTATTGTTATTAGTATTATTATTATTAGTTAACGATTTGACTTTTATATTTATATTGTATTACAAAAGAGGAAATTTTAAAATTCAAATTAAAAAACAGTAACAAATTTTTAATTTTAGGAAAAAAAGAAACATAGAATTATTTAGTTAATTACTCTTTTTTATTTCTTTTTGGTTAATTTAAGTTACAGATTTAAAATATTTTTAAATTAGTTTTTTAATTTTAATTTTTTTGAATTTTTATGGTGCTGACATGTGACACTTTTTACTTCTCCTATTATATATAGATAGATATGACATCTACATGACGCCTATACAGATATTTATATTTATTCTACATTATTTTTTTATATAAAGTTTAATTATTATATCCAACTCAATATTATAATCAACCATTTAACCCATTAATCCCAACTCCTAATATTTATTTTACTTTCACTTTCGCACAAAAAAAAAGCAATTAGATTTGCTTAATTGAACAAGATTTCATTAAACCCAACTGATGAAATGTATCTCAGAAAGGATTCAATGTTATGCTTTTTCTATTTTATATGTACTTCTTCTTCAAGCATGTGAAAATGGTTATTACCAAATTGAAAATGTCCCTGTAATATCCCTTGTTTCTTTACCGTACGTACTAATGTCTATTTTCTTTTGGTAATAATTTTCCCCTGTGTTGTTTCATTAGGACCAGAGGAATACATTTCATGTTGAATGGATTTAATGTATATTGCTGCTGACCCATCTCAAAGATCTAAAGTCACAGATGCATTTAGAGAAGCTTGGAGCCATGGACTCACTGTTGCTACAACTTGGGCTTTTAGTGATGGTGGATAAAGGCCATTACAATATGCTCCTGGATCTTACATGTTTAAGGTCTTTTGTACTACTCATTTTGTTTTTTTTTTATACATAATTCTAACTTTTCTGTAACTAATTGATTTTGTGATATCTGAAGCAAGAAGGTATGGGATTAAGGTTATATTAAGCTTTGCTAATAATTACGAGAGCTTTGGGGGAAAGAAGCAGTATGTAAATTTTGATTAATTTTGTTGCATTATCTAAAAAAGATTAAACAAAACAAGAAAAGAAATGCTAATATTTTCAGGTGGGTTTAATGAAATCTTGTTCAACTAAGCAGATATATTTGTTATTTTCTTGTGCGAAGGTGACAATGAGAGTTGGGTTTAATGGATGAGCGTATAATATTGAATTGGATATAATAGTTAAAAGGCCAAAATTAATTTTTTTAAGTGAAATAAATATAAATATTTATGTAGGCATGCCATGTAGATGTCACATAGGACGATAAAAGTGGAGATATGAGACTTAACGGTTCAAGGGCAAATATGTACCTTAAGTTGGATGGCAAGGACAAATAAATCAAAAAAAGTATAACGAAGGGCAAATATAACCCTTTTCTGATAGTACAAGGGCAAAAATGACCCTTTTCCGAAGACAATTTATAACTCGTCCAGTTAAAATTATGACTGCGCTATAAGTTAACCAACACTTGAAAAATTAAAAACTATTAAAAATATATGATAACTAACTTGATCGATCTCAAAAATTCTAAACTATTTAAAGACTTACTTATCGTAAATAAAGTATAACGACCGTTAACAAATTACTTGACTACTCTTGAAATTGCTTGACCCTCTCCTCCTTCTTCTTCTTCTTCTTCTCCATTTCAAGAAAAAAAAAGAACTAGCAGAAAAAATGAAGCGGAAGTTCGAAAATATACCCAATCCAGAAGAGGCAGAGAGAGACGGGTTTGTTGATCCAATTGCTCCTCGTCAAGAAGTTGTACCTGCAGGAGACAAAGGAATGGAAGGGATTGACGGTGAACTCACCCCACATGATGATGAAGAGGCAGGGCCTCGTCAGAAGTTGTACATAAAGGAAACAGAGGAATGGAAGGGAACGACGGTGAACTTGCCCCACATGATGATGAAGAGGCAGGGCCTCGTCAAGAAATTCTACCTGCTGTCACACCCCCAATTTTTCCAAACGAAGTGTTCGAAAAATAGAGTTTCTCCAATTAAAGTGACATCTTGAAAAGGGATTATTTTATTTCGGAGTCGCCACTTGGAATTGAGTTTTGGTGTTCCAAGTCACCTAATTTTTACCCCTAATCAAAAGGAAGTTGACTCTAATTGTAAATGGTCTGCGAACTAAAAGTTTGGATAAGAAATTCTATTGACCAAGGGGAAGGTGTAAGGCACCCCTCGAGTCCCGTGTTTCTAGCACAGTTGCTTCATTAACTTATATCTTGGCTTAACTTAGTTTTTGGATATAATATATTTATTAGCTATACATTTACTTAT
>JAJOOS010005346.1:0-14782 GCA_029582725.1 Solanum chiquidenum | reverse complement strand
TGCTACTGAAATGGCATACAAAGCCGAGTATGTCATTGACACTTGCTTGGCCTGTTCTTACTCACAGATGTACAAAGCTTATTGGATATCCGAAGTTGTTGAGAATATTAAGCTTGTCAATAAAGATGTTGGTGAGAACCTCAAAAGAGAGGAGATTGATGTCAACCGAGTTGCAAAAGGTTCCGCTAATATTGTTCCATCATTATCAGCTAATACTTCAGGAGCAAATGAAGAAATGGTGGGTTTTCAAGATGTGATGGACAAATTAAAGAATCAGCTTCTTGGAGGATCATATCAGCTAGATGTTATCTCGATATTTGGTATGCCTGGAAATGGCAAAACCACTCTTGCAAAGAAGATTTACAATGATCCCACAGTTGTCTCTCACTTTGATGTTCGTGCTATGTGTCATGTGACTCAAGTATATTCATGGAGAGATTTGTTGCTTACTATTTTGAATGATGTTCTTGAGCCTGCTGATCGCACCAAAAAAAGAGATGATGAGTTAGCTACTGAGCTGCGTCGTGTTTTATTGACCAAGAGATTCTTAATTCTCATTGATGATGTGTGGGATAAAACAGCATGGGACTATTTGCGCTTGTGCTTTCAAAGTTCTCAGAATAGGAGTAGAATTATTCTGACAACGAGGCTGGAAGAGGTTGCCGATCATGCTAAATGTAACAGCGCGCCCCATCATCTGCGTTTACTCACAGATGATGAGAGCTGGAAGTTACTACAGGAAAAGTTGTTTCATGGTCAAAGCTTCCCATGTGAACTCGGAGATGTGGGATTACGAATAGCGAAAAGGTGTGGAGGGCTGCCTCTCTCTATTGTCTTAGTAGCTGGTGTTCTCAAAGAGAAAAAGAAAAAAGCAGATTGCTGGAAAGAAGTAGAAGAAAGTCTTAGTTCACACAACATTGGGAGCTCAGAAGAGAGCATGTCTATAATTGGATTCAGTTACAAGAATTTACCAAACCATCTAAAACCGTGTTTTCTCTATTTTGGAGGATTTTTGAGGGGCAAGGATATTCCAGTCTCGAAATTGTCACGAGTGTGGTTAGCAGAAGGAATTGTTGAAGACAGCAAGGAAAAAAAATCAGAAGATGCTGCCAGAGATTACCTGAAAGATCTTAATAGAAGAAATTTGGTAACAGATATGGAGAAGAGATCCAATGGAAAATTGAAAACCTGTCGTGTTCATGATTTGTTGCATCAGTTCTGTGTGGAAAAGGCCAAACAAGATAATTTCCTGTTCTGGATAAATAGGTACAAAAAATTATATCGATTTTACTATGATAATAACCTTCATCACAATTCTCATTTTCATGTTTTTTCTTTGAGCAGAGACCATGGTGTGGATTCCATTTCTTATCCTGGAAATCCCGAGATATACCGCTTGTCTATATATTCTAAATGGGATGACTTTGCTCAGTGGCAGCAGGCAGGATCAAGTGTTCGTTCTTTGCTATTCAATGCCAGCAGTGATGATTATTACCCTGCAATGGCACGTGATATCTCCTTCATCATTAACAGATTCAAACTTGTTAAGGTGTTGAATTTGGAATCCATCAACATAGGTGATACCTTTCCTAATGAATTAAAATCTCTAATTCATATGAGGTACTTCGCTGTTCGAACAACTGCTGATTCTATTCCTTCATCCGTAGCTGATCTTTGGAATCTTGAAACTTTCGTGGTTAACGGATTGCATAGAGTGTTGAAGTTACCTTGTTCACTTTTCAAGATGTTTAAATTGAGGCATGTACATGTAAATAGTCGTGCTTCATTCAGTCTGCACGATAACATGTGTGAGTCACAATTAGTTAATTTGGAGACCTTTTCCACTCCATGTCTCTCCCCTGGTGAAGATGCAGAGAAGATATTGAGAAGCATGCCAAATTTGAGAAAGCTGAGATGCATAGTTGAGGGATTATTGGGTTATTCAACTAAAGGAAGCATTGTTCGTTTTCCTAGATTGGACTTTCTACATCAGCTTGAATCTCTGAAGCTGCTTTCGTACAGTTATCCAGCTAAACATCCTCACGAATTCAATTTCCCCTTAAATCTGAGGGAATTAACTTTGTCGAATTTTCGTCTACCTTGGACACAAATTTTGACAGCTGGCAAACTTCCCAACTTGGAGATTCTAAAGTTACTTTTCCGAGCCTTTGATGGGGCTGAATGGGAAGTGAAAGATTCGGACTTTCCTGAACTCAAATACTTAAAATTGGACAACCTCAACATTGCAGAGTGGTCTATCACAGACCATGCTTTTCCTAAGCTTGAACGTTTGGTGCTAACAAAATGTGAGCGGCTTAAGAAAATCCCTTGTCATTTTGAGGATGTTGCATCTCTAGAAAACATTGAAGTAAACTGGTGCAGCTGGTTTGTTGCCAATTCAGCCCAGGAATTTCAAACAACACAACATGAAGATATGGCAAATTATGCGTTCAGAGTTACCATACAACCTCCAGATTGGGACACAAGATCATCTCATTGACTCTTATCCGGTATGTTCTTTCCATTTCCACTCTTTCACCATATTTGTTAGTATTATACTTGTCTTGGTTACCAAAAAGAAAAAAAATTATTCATTTTAGGCTTGTAAACAGAAAGACGGAGCATGGCCTCAGCTTGGAGGATTTTCAGCAAGAAGTGAAGTGTTTGAATAAATGTCAACAATGATTTGTAATGACTCTGTAAGCAAAAACTCATTTGTTTTTTTTTTTCCAGAAATTTGAAATGATTGTTACTGGCTACCAAATAACTTACTGTTTAGGAATTTATGTTTCTTCGAGTGTTTGAATAAATTGCAGACTTGACTTATGATGTAACTTGTAATAACTTTTTGAGCAAGAGCTCATGTAATCTTTTCTGAATCTGCTGGAATGTTTGCAAATTTGAAATGACTATTGTTTCTCCTGTCATACATAAAAGTCGAATTGAATAACTAAGGAGATCCTAAATAGGATTATTGCTGGAGAAGTAACCAAAAAAAGGAGGAACAAAGGTACTGTATGAAACTTTTGCCTTCATATATAATCCCGTCAAAGCTCATTATAGTGCATAGAATTTTTATAATGGCCAAAGTTTTGACTGTGTTATAAATGAAGGCAAAAAATTCATACAATACCTTTGTTCCTCTTTTTCTTGGTGGCTTCTCCAGCAATAATCCTATCTAGTTTCTCCATAGCTGATTTAGTTTGAGTTTTACGTATATAAGTCGACCACCAGGATGAAGTACATTTTGGATTAACATGAAATTGCACAGCTGAAAATTTTGTCATCAATTGAATCCACTTCTTGAATACAATTTAGTGAATTGAAAATAATTCTACCTGAGTGATGAAGTATTGATTGACTAATAAGGAGGGAGAGGCGCTGTTTGTGTCTTGCCAAACTGCCATACAAATTTATTTGGAGAGTAATACTCCACTCCAGCTTGGACAACTCTTGAATTGCCCAATTCAAGGCCATAATGGAGGTCTTGAGCAATAAGAAAACAGGACCAGATGTCGTTTAGCTCTTGCTAAAGAGATGTATGATACAGCAGCAATCTCAGCCATTCAGGAGAAAATGGAGTGAGTAGGCTAGGAGTTCTGGAGGCTATTTTGTTTTAAAATGGAGTGAGTAGGTAGCAATTTAAAGCATTCTCGGAAGCTATTTTGTTTTAACTTGCCTTGAGCCAAGGCAACCCCAAAAGTTGGACAACTTTATAAATAATAAGGCAAGAAAATAACACTGCAGCCAAAGTTGTAGGATGAGATAATACAACTCTTTGGTAACTAAATTCTACAGCTTCGATCAGATGAGATAATACAAAAGGAGCCAAGTAATCTTCATGCCCGAAGCAAAAGCAACGACTAATTGGCTATATTCAATTGTTACCCTTAACAAACCATTGCAAAAGACTTACTTGCAAGACTACCTCTATCGCTAATGCTGACTCTGTCCCTAATTCAATTCAATCCCTCATCCCAGCTGCCCATTAAACTCTCTGGCAGCCATAAGGTTAGCGTATGGAAGGCCCAAATTTCCTCATGGCTATGACCTCTATGGTCATCTTGACGGTACCAAAGTGTCCCCTCTTGAAAGTTGAAACAATCACCACCAAATGGCCTGCAAACTGCTAACCCTGAGTACAAGGATTGGTTTCATCAGGATAAGATAATCCAAAATGCTCTCATGGACTTTGTTGATGTCATGATCACATCCACGGTTGCTTCTGCAATTAACTCCAAAGCTGCATGGAATCAACTTCACACTTCCTTTGCAAACAAATTGCAAACTTGCATCTTCAGCCTTCGTTGCCATCTTAGTCGAGTTAGCAAAGACAACAAACCGGTTGTTGAATATATTCGGGATGTTCGTTCTCTCTCATGAACTAGCCACAACAGGATCCCCGTCAATAACGAGGAACTCGTTGGTAAAAATATTGAATGGACTCGGGCCAGAGTTTCGTGAAATATCAGCAGTCATATGGGCAAGAGACTCTGCAATCAGCTATCAGAGCTTTTCGATAAGCTTCTTGATCATGAAATGTTCCTCAAACACGGGGACCTCAAGAAGACTACTACCCAGATCACAGCGGCTGTTGCTCAACGATCGACAAATCCTCCATCAGCCCACTACAACAATCGACGCCAATCAAACAATTATAATTTGTGTCCCCAAAATGTGCAGCAACATTACAGAAACACTTCCCAATAATCGATGGATCAATCGCAGTGGTACAACTTCCCACAGAAACCCTCCCAAGTCCGATGTCAACTTTGTGACAAACTTGGGCATATCACATGTGTTTTCCGCTCTCGGTCCCATAACCAGTTTGAAGAAAAAACCAATTTTGTTGCACAAACAACACCAAATGATCCATGGATAGTCGATTCGAGTGCGTCTCACCATATTACCTCTGACACCAACAACCTCCACAATGTTCAAGACTTCAAGGGGGCCGAGGAAGTGACCATGGGTAATGGTAATCTGATCCCAATCACTCAAACTGGTAATACTCATTTAAATGCATCACATATACATTTAAACTCTCTAATATTTCGTGTGCTCCATCCATAAAACGCAAGTTTATTTCAATCAATCAACTTTGTAAAGACAATCTAACCTCAATGGAATTTTTTCCTTTTAAATTTATTGTGGGATCTGACAATGGGAACACCTCTTCTGTGCGGACCGAGTAAAGCAGGACTCTATGAATGACCATCATTGTCTCGACCAAATTAAACATCAACGTAGCTTTTGCTGGACCTTTCTTGAATCTCTGGCATTGAAGATTGGGTCTCCCCCATTCTCAAGTTTTATTTTCCATTTTACGTACTTCTCGTCCTTCATTTTCTTCGAAAGATCAGTTTACTTATTGTAATTCTTGTTGCTGCAACAAAGCACATAGATTTCCATTTTATTCAAAAAACTTTGTCCAGCAAGTCTCCATTAGAAATACTTTACAATGATTTATGGGGGGCCTCTCCTGTTCTTAATTTCCATTGATAAAAAGTGATATTTGTAGATCAGTACACAAAATACATTTGGTTGTACACAGTGAAAACAAACACGAAGTTCAAAAGGTCTTTCAAAACTTACATCTTGTGCTTGAAAAATACTTTGTCCAAAAAATACTCACATGACTTTATACTGATGGCAGCGGATAATACCAAAGCCTACAACTATTCACTAATTCCAATGCCATACAACACCTTGTCTCTCCCCCTCATACTCCTCAAAGGGTCACCCTGGCTGAAAGACGTCATCAACACCTTATCGAGACACCCAAAACATTGCGTCATCAGGCGAGTTTACCTTCCAATTTTTGGACATTTTCCTGCCATCATGCCACCTTTCTAATGAACCGCCAATCAACCACCACTCTTGATAAAATATCTCCCTTTGAAACTTTTTTTAATGAGCCACCGACTTATGAATCTCTTCGTACGTTTGGCTGTCTATGCTACCCATGGCTACGCCCTTATGCCCAAAACAAATTAGAGCCATAATCCAAACCTTGTGTCTATCTTGGTTTTTCTGTCACTCATCATTGCCATAATAATCCAGCTATGCAACATACTTTAAACAATAATCATCCTAATAAGCCTGCTATAAAACATACTTTAAACAATAATTATCCAAATTTCATGATGCCAACCCCACCATCCCGTTGATGCGAGATACACACAAAGATATTTGCTCACTTCGTGTCACACAAAAGAACAACCCACAGTTCGATCATTCCACCAATCTCTTATTATGTATTGACATCCCTATGCTGTTGATACCCTACTATCCCACTTTATATTTCAAAGCCACCCCAGCCCTGTATTAGTCCTCTCTCCCCACACTGTCGACCACCGGTTAATCATGTCTATCAACCTCGCCTGACCTCATCACCCTATATACTACCATCATCCCTCTATACTAACAAAAGTGCAAGCAGTAGCAACCTTAGTTTGCCTTCACCCTTTAGAGTAACTCACGTGCCTTGTCTGAAACAAACTGGATCACCCACTTGCTCAAGGATCTTCATGTGTCACTCGTTGTTGTTCCTACAATACTTTGTGATAACCTTGAGGTCACCTACATTGCTGAAAATCCGGTTTTCACCTCGAGGTTGATGATCTTCACTTTGTTCATAACCAAGTCAGCAATGGCCTAGTTCGAGTATCACACATTCACTCCACTGATCAACTTGCAGATCTGATAAGTCTTAATGCTCCCAGATGTTTTGATGATCTCCTCACAAGTGCAGGGACGACCCGATCCTCTGCAGAGTATGCTCGTCCAGGGTCATATGTTGTACAGCTGGAAAGTTGTCTGCGTTAGAAAGTTGGTAAAGTCGCCAGTGTACTACACCAACCAGAAGCGACGAGGTTGTTTGTCCATAGGGTATTAACTCTTGATGTTTGATATACTCAAGACTAAAAAACAACAAATAATTCATTCATTCAAAGAGAGACATTCAAGCTTCAAAACAGCAGGGACCTTATAGATTGCATCATTGCTTCCTGTACCAGTTGTTACTTTGATTGCTTGTAAGCATGCTTATATTGTAGGAATCGTTTCGTTTGTGATAGAAATGTTTCAAGCTTGTGTGAATCATTGTAAGAACTTAGTTGTGAGTAACTTAGTGTCTTACGTCAAAGTCTATATTAATCAGTCAGGATTAATATAGTGGGCAGTGTTGTATCTTCTTAGGCTCGGTTAAGTAATAGGTGATATTACTTAGTGTGGAGATTAGCAAGTTAATCTCTAGTTGTAAACTGTGTTTTACTTTTGCTTGTGAAGTTTAGTAAAAACAGTTTGAAAATCCCTGTGAGACAGGTCGTGGTTTTACTTCCTTGAGCAAGGAGGTTTCTACGTAAAGTTGTGTGTACAATCTTTACTTTCAACATTTATTTACTTTAAAAGTATTTATCTGATTTTTATCATTGTAAATCGTGCTAAGGACCTGATCCTATCGTAGCTAAGTGGACGCATACATTTCAACAAGATCCACTCACCAAACCACTGTCCAAGACAGTCTTTCAACACATGTTTCCCAAGTTACATGTTGTCCCTTCACACCTAACTTGAGGGGGGGGGGGGGTAACAGTGCACGTGCTACTCACTAGTTGTTATAGATTAGGACTTTAGGAGTACTTTAGAGTAATATAGGACTGCACGTATTTTATCCATTCCTACTTCCTAAGAGTTAGTTTAGCTTAATCTATCACGTTGCTTTGTGTATAAATAGTATTGGAGACTCATTAATAAATACAATTTTCATCCTACTTCTCTGCAATAATAAAAACACGAAGCGCTTTCCTAAAAATAATATTTGCTTCTCTACGAGATTGCTATTGGATTGTATGCAAATAGTTTAAGTGGATATGAAAAGCCTATGAATTTTCGCACTAAGCAAATAATGAAAAAATCCTATTGGAAATCAAGAGCTTGAATTTGATCTTTTTGAAGAAGAAACGAGTTCTTTGGAGAATGTTGTAAAGAAATATACTATGTAAAGTTGTGTTAGAATCTGGAGAAGTTGGATTTAAATAGAATTGGTGGTAACCAAAGAAGGAAAGGACATACCCTTTAATTTAAAAGAAACACCCTTTCATTTAAAACACTAATTAATAATTTAACTTAAACATAATTCCAATAATCTCCCACATGTTTAAATATGAATTAGGACACAAAGATCAAGTTATGTTTACGCATAGAATGCACATTACCTTAGTACAATGTCAGAAGAATGAATTTAATTGTGAATTTATTAACTTATCCATGGTGATTCAATGGTTGACTCTCCATGAATGAATTTAATTGGTTTCAACTCAGTTTTTGATATAGGTCTGGTAGGACAATTGGTTTATGCCTTGAATCAATAGTATTTTAGAGATGTTGTGGTGGTGTTTGGTCTCCAACAGAAGGGTGGGACACAACTAAAATAACATGAGAGTTGCCGCCCTCAAATCTCGATGAGAGAGGAGAAGAGAGTGTGGGGTAACATTGTGTTTGTTTATCTTATGAAGCTAACTCCAATAGCAGCTACTGCATTGCTCTTTTTACTCTTCCTTTTATTTTAAATATTTTTTGTTTATAGTATTTGCAAATGCTGGCATTTTTTGGATTAATTTTTGTTTTAAATTGTAAGGCATTACAAGATGTAAAATTTAATTCACCATTTGCAAGTTTTGACCTTTACTTCTCGCCACCCTTGGTTGAATTTTGCAAGGACAAGGAAATACTTTGTACTATGGAGTCGAAAATAAAGGAGTTGGATAGTGATATTCTTGTTTCTGAAGTTTTTATTCCTAATTCTACAAGTTCTCCTGAATTTATAGTAGGCCCGCGCTTCAGGGAAGGATTTCCTTCGGTGATCGAGCCATTTTATCCATTAACATAAGGAGAGACTTCTTCTGCACTCTCGGCAACCTGATTGTCACCAAAGGAAAACATGGAGGTCATGACCAAATGTAACTAAAGGATGATTGATTGGGTTGATCGACTAAGAAGGTAAAATGGGAGACGTGGAGAAGGCTCGTATATATGCTGCCATCCAGTTATCTAATATTTACATTACCTCATGACAATGGTCTTATCTTGCTTTGTGATTTTGGTCAATCTCAAGTAACTCCTCCCATTTTACCTTTGGCATGATGGGTCCAATTGTATTGAATATTGTTGCTTTGATAGGGTTTAGACATCATGGTGAGGAAATTAGTGCAATTCAATTCAACCTTTACTTTTCATAAGAGTGAGAAATATAAAACAATATCTTATGAAGAGTTTATCAAGGTCAACAGAGAAAGAGAGGATGTAATGGAGGATGAACATATCTCTATCCTAACTATGTGTCTTTGCAAGTACATCTTTTCCAATTGTTCATTAAGGGTAAAAATGTAATATAACCAATTAGCCATTGCTCTTTCTTCGGGCAGGAAAATTGTTGTGTCTCATTTTGTATTATCTTATCTATATAGAGGTTGTAGAAATTTAGTCACCATAGAGTTTTGTCCTTCAGGAGGTCCCTTCTGGATCCTATAGCTATATTCCTAAATCTAACCTTTGTCTTATGATTGATAAAATTGTCAAAATTTTGGGCTTGCCCTGGCTCAAGGCAAGTTAAAAAAAAATAGCTTCTGAGAATTTTTTTAATTCTTATATTCATGTCCCTCCAGAACTCCTAGCATGTTCACTCTATTTTCTCCTGAATGGTTGAGATTGCCACTGCATCATATATCTCTTAAGCAAGAGCTAAATGACATCTGGTCCAGTTTCCTTATTGCTCGAGACCTATAGTATGGTCTTGCATTGGGCAATTCAAGTGTTGGCAAAGCTGGAGTGGAGTATTATTCTCCTAATCAATTAGCATGACAGTTTGGCATGACACAAACAACGCCTCTCCCTCCTTATCAGTCAGTCAATAATTCTTCACTCGGTAGGATTATTTTTGATTCAGTAAATTGTATTCAAGAAGTGGATTCAAGGTTTGCTTAATTGAAGAGAAATTTTCAGTTGTGCAATTTCACACAAATCCAAAATCTACGCCATCCTTTGAGTCCTAGTGGTGGACTTATATACGTAAAACTCAGACTTAATTAGTTGAGGAGATCCTAGATAGGATTATTACTGGAGAAGCAACCAAGAAAAGGAGGAACAAAGGTATTCCATGAAACTTATGAAGGCAAAAGTTTCATACAATACCTTTATTCCTCCTTTTCTTGGTCGCTTCTCCAGCAATAATCCTATCTAGGATCTCCTCAGCTGATTTAGTCCGAGTTTTACGTATATAAGGTGACCACTAGGACTCAAAGGATGGCATAGATTTTGAATTTGGATGAAACTGCACAATTGAAAAATTTCTCGTTAGTTGAACAAACCTTGAATCCACTTCTTGAATACATATTACTAAATCAAAAATAATCCTACCGAGTGATGAAGTATTGAGTGACTGATAAGGAGGGAAAGGCGTTGTTTGTATCATGCCAAACTTTTGTGTTAATTGATTTAGAGAGTCATACTCCACTCCAGCTTTTCCAATACTTGGATTGCCACATGCAAGGCTATACTGGAGGCCTCAAGCAATAAAGAAACTGGACTAGATGTCTATTTAGATCTTGCTTAGAAGATGTATGATACAGTGGCAATCTCAACACTTTAGGAGAAACAAGAGTGCGCAAGCTAGAGTCCTGGAGGAGCATGGATAAAAGAATTGAAAGCATTCTATTAGTGCCTAGAGCTGGATCTAGGACTTCCTGGACAATTTTGTTAATTATAAGGCAAAGGTTAGATTCAGGGAAAATAAGATTGCACCTAGAGCTGGATCTAGGACTTCCTGCAGCACCAAAACTCTATGATAACTAAATTTGTATTGCCTCTATCTTCTTGCCCTAAGCAAGAGCAATGGCTAATTGTCTATATTCCATTGTTACCCTAAATGAAACATTGTAAAAGAGGTACTTGCAAAGCCACATAGTTAGGAAAGTGATATGTTCATTCTCTGTTACATCATCTTTTTCTATGTTGACCTTGATAAACTCCTCATAAGATATTTTTTTCACCTTTCTCACTCTTTGGAAAAGTAAAGGTTGAATTTGGGATGTCAAGGATTGCACTAATCTCCTCACCATGAGGTCCAAGCCCTATCAAAAAAACAATGTTCAATATAGTTGGATCCATCATGCCAAAGGTAAAATGGAAGGATTTACCTGAGATTGACCAAAGTCACAAAGCAACATACAAAAGATCATTGTCATGGGGTATGCCGATTTTAAATAGCTGGATGACAACATATATACAATATATTAGGTTCCAGAGTTTCTTAAGAATAGATTATTTATTCCACACATAGATATCTGTAACATTAAGCCCACCAGCAACCATAGGCCAGAAAAGTGTATCCCATGATATAAGTGCCTTCCTTTTAGCTTGTACTTAACCATTCCATATAAACCTTTTACACATTGTTTCTACTCTTTGTAGTATTTTTTAGGTAGTAAGAATATATGTTCCTAAAAAGTTTGAATAGAGGTTAGGACATTGTTTATCAGTTATAACCTCCTTGTATAAGATAAGAATTTCGCTATTCATGTTGTAATCCTTCCCGACATCATGTCTATAAGGGGTTGACATTATCCTACTGACAACTTTTTGAAGCTTAGAGGTACCCCAAGATACCTGAAAGCAAGTAGTTCCTTTGTGAACTATGTATGTTGTAGTATCAATTGTTGGGTAGATTCTTATACTCCACCAAAATATACACAGCTCGTGGACTGATTTGTTATGATTCAAGATACACTTTCGAATTTCTAAAAACACTCATATAGTAGAGAGTTGAAGCTATATATCCCCTACTAAACAATAGGAGGTCATGATCAACAAATTTTAGTTCTATGATTTGTTTCTTATGGCATCTGGCATGATATTAAAATGTAGTTCTAGACCTCAGAGTTCTTAAAATCCTGGTGAGGTAGTCTATATCAAGGACAAACATGTAGGGCAATATAGGGCCCCCTTGCCTCACCCCCATTAATCATGATATAGTAGGATACTTTCCTAACACAACTCATAATTCGTGATATGAACTTATTAGGGACCTACATACCTGCTAGCACCTCCTCAGTGAAATGTCATTTCAAAGAGTCATAAATCTTCTCCATATCAATCTTTTATATACATCTAGGTGATATTCCTTTTCTTTCATATTCTTTGACCAGATCATGATATATAAGAACATTATCAGTCAACATTTTACCAGGAACAAAAATAGCTTGACTTAGGTCAACAAGATACTTCATAACACTTTGAAGTCTATGTGTAAACATTTTAGAAATGGTCTTATATATAGTGGTGCAACAAGAAATACACCTATACTCTTTTATTAAGTTTGGATGTTGTACTTTTGAAGTAAGTGTGAAAGATGTTTTATTAATAGGAGCATACATTTCATTTGTTTGCAAAACACTTAGGACAATACCTCATCACCTATGACTGGCCAAGCTTGTTAAAAGAAATCAGAGTTGAGTCTAACTTCTCATGGAGCTTTAGAGTCTCCAATACCTATGAGTGCTTGCTTAGCATCAATATCAGTGAATAGTTCTCTTGGAGCTTTAAGCACTTTTTGTAACTGCCATATGAGTGATGGTTTGTCCTAATAACTTTTTGTAAAATTCCACATCTTCTTTGGTGATTAATGACGGTTCTCTAATGACAGTGCCATGCTCTTTGGTTAGCATAGAGATCAAATTCTGGGACTTCCTTCCTTTTATACTAGCAAAGAAATAGGTAGTGTTAGCATCAGCTAGCTTGTGCCATTGTAATATGAATTTTTGTTTGTATATGCCATCTTCAATCAAACTCCATTTTTCCAACTCTATTCTCAGTGTTTTATTTTCATCAAGCATGCTTTGAGGTAATGGAACAACCCTCATGTGGCTTTCTTTATCTATGAGTTCTCTTCTAAGCCGAACTCTATTAGAGACGCCCATAAATTCCTTATGGTTTAAATTCTACAATTCTCTCTCACTAGCTTCAAATTTTTCCATACCACTTTCATGCCTCCACCTTGTGTCTGCCAGCTTGCTTGTACCTTACTTAAGAAATTTGGATGTTTTCCTAAAAAGTTGTAGAATCTGAATGGCCTCTTTCTTGTATCTCTTTGTTCCACTATTGACAAGCCTATATGAGAGTAATATGAGAATAGTGGATCCATAGTCAGGGCTTGTAGTGCTGACATCTTATTTATCCATGTAGCATCAATTATTGCTCCATCAATTCTACTATATACATGTCCATTTGTCTGGGTGAAGTCCCTTCCTCATGTATGTAATTTAGATAAGTTGCAATCAGTCAAACATTCTCTAAAGCCTTTTGTTTCTGCAGCATGCACTTGACTACCAATAAGTCTGTCTTCTTGTGTTAGAATAGAATTGATATCCCTCATAATCAACCATGGCTCAATTATATGATTGTTCAGCTGGTGTAAATTTACCACATACTGTTATGAATGAGAATTGCACAACACTATGCTTTATATCCACCAAGCCATGTATATATTGATCTAATTTATCCATCCTACTATAGTTAATTTCATTAGGATTCGACACAGTGGTGTTTGCATTGGTGCACCACTCCTAGCGTGGCATAACTTTATTTATAATAAGACTTGCTCTTTATGATCTAACTCTATGTTCACATATTACTATGATATTCACTTTATTCCTCCTTACAAATAGTTTTATCTCTTTATGCTTTACCTCTTGGATGAAGCCTCTCACATTTCATGTTACTATCAAAAATAGTTTTAGGCGGTATCTCCATACTGTCCCCACCTGCTTCTCCACTCTATTGTCCATCTTCATAGTTAGCATTCCCTTTGTTGGTATCTATATTTGTCATGCTACCCTGGGTAGGTATGATACCTCTCCTTATAGAGGCTCTATGCCTAAGAGTTTTCCATTCTCCCTGCTCTTGTGCTGCTTCTCAAAGTTATTTTGCACTTCATGAGGCTCAGTTATTTCTCGACGTATACCATTTTCCTTCTCTTTATCTCTCACTGTAGTAGGTTGTCATTCCTTCCTTTGCCCCTGAACCTGGCCATTCTTCTGAACTTGTGGAGGTGCTGCTGGAGGCTGGGACACAACTAAAATAGTCATGAGAACTGCCACCTTAAAATCTCCCAACAATCAATATAAACATAGTTTATGAGCTCAAATGTACCACAGAAGCAACCAAACAATTCAAAACAAGCAAATCGTGTGGCAACCTAAGTTTCATGCCACCTAGAAGCCATTTCTAAGGATACTACTGTTGACACCCAATTTTGACCCCCCACGTTATGAATTAATCACCGAGCTTCTTGAATTCCAAACAATTTGAAATAATCAGTTCTTATGAAGTTCGAAATATGTTTTTTTTAAGCTATTTTAAATTAAATTTTACCATTTTTATAATTTTTAAGTAATATATATGTTTTAGATAATTATGTATATAATTACCATATTTTATGAATAGTCAAAAATCGTCTCAAAAAGAGTTTGTTTTGATTAAATATTCAATTAAATTAATTTGATTTAAGGTATACTTAAAAGTTATTTAGTTTATTACTTTAATTATTCTTATTTTACGTTATTTTATCTTATTTTGGTTGATTTGAAAAGTGCACTTTTTTTTTACGTTATTTAAGTTAGGGCTATAGTTTTAAGCTAATTAGTTTATAATTAAGTTAATTATTTTATTTCGTTAAAATTAAGAAGCTCGTTAATTAATTTATATTAATTCGCCTTATTTAATC
>JAJOOS010005345.1:0-60398 GCA_029582725.1 Solanum chiquidenum | reverse complement strand
TTTCAATATTTCTTAAACTAATTAAGAACTAAAGATTAACTAATTTAAATATTCTGAAAAGGAAAGAAAGAAATGAATTTAAAAAATCAAAAATCAAATTTTAAAGAATTTCCAATGTGGCTATGATGTGGCGCTTATGTGGTTCTAATGTGTCAATGACGTGGCGCGTGTGTAATACACTTGCCAACTTGAGACTGGTATTATATTTTTAGGGTGGTATTAATTCACTTCAAATATGTTAAGGGGGGTAAATAATTACCCGTAAAGTTTAAGTACTAAAGTAAGTTTTCGTGCCAAGTTCAGGGGGGGTTTTATGTATTTTCCCTTTATTTTATAACATGTATAATATACCATGATTTATATTGTATAACTTACATAAATCTCATAGTGTAAGATCTAAATTACATTATATCTCTACTCTTTTCTATTTTATAAAAATCCCTTCAAATATCAGTCATCCGGATACATAAGTTTCATCCGAATACATTAATAGTGATACATTATACAACTAGTTTGTTGAGATTAAAAAGAAAATTAAATATAATTATACTACTGAGTACTGAGTACGCAGTATTTCCTTTTTTCTAGAAGTATTCAAATTATTCTAACCAATATTTTGTTTTGGTCTCTTTACTATATATATATATATAGAGAGAGAGAGAGAGAGAGAGAATCAGTGTATGTTTAGATAACGAAGACTTACATAAACAAAACTCAAACCTTAATATTATATTTTAGGTAGGAGTCGATGTCACGACCCAGACCGTCGTGATTGACACCCACACTAACCCTCCGATGAGAGAACCACTACTACGACCAAACTACATAACTTAACCAAATACTACGCATTTAAAGATACGGAAGTAGTTTTTTAAATGACAATAAAAATGGAGTCCCCATAAACTCCAAATGTTTAAACAATTAACTAACCAAATTAATCAAAAAATGTAACCCCTAGAACCTGAAAGTCATTGTACCAAAACTCTACTAACGACAAGTCTAAGAACAAGGAGTAAAACCCCAAAAACTAAACAACACCTCAAACAAATAGTATGAGTCCGAAAAGAGTGGACTTAAACAAGAAAGATTCATGGCAGCCTGAAAGAACTGGCTCACCCTTGAATCCGATCACGCTCAATAGTCACCTAGCTGAGGTCTATCAATAGTTGCCTGAAGATGCCCTGTACTCAACAAAGAACAAGCAAGTGCAATATCAGTACACAACCACAGTGTACTAGTAGGATCACGCGGCTATCCCAATAAGTGAAACACATGCAAGTAACCACAATTTTATAAAAAGGTAAATATCGAACATATACAATATTAGTCATCTTTTCAGGATCAATGTAGCATTCCACGTCCTCAATAATACACATTGGTTATCATTTTAGAGAAATATACCGTCTTCCAATATCAATCATCATTAGATATGAACGGAATCATCACAAGTAGATACACAACACAATTCAATGGTCCTCTCACGGAACCCAATTCAATGGTCCTCTCATGGAACTCAATTCAATAGTCCTCTCATGGAACCCACACCCAAACTGTTAGTGTACTGGTGCGTGATACCCGATCCAATGTTTATGCCGAAACGTGGCAACCGATCCCGTAATTATGTCGGAACGTGGCAACCGATCCCATAATTATGTCGGAACGTGGCAACCGATCCCATATTTATGCCGAAACATGGCAACCGATCCAAGTTAGTATATCAGAACGTAACACCCGATCCATTTAACAAACCACAATAACAATCACGATGTATATTCTCACAATCATATAACAAGAGGTGATTCATGGCATACAATTATTCAATTATCATCATTTACGATTAGGGTGATTAATAATACAACATTCGCATACATACATGCATTATAATGACCAATTACAAACATATATCACACCAACATGAAATCACAACCATCACCTACCTCGAATCCAAGCTTGAATCCCCCAAGGTACTTGAATCTTCCTTTTTCGGATTCTCTCCGCTTGTTCTAGGTCTACAAACAACAATTTGTACGCAACGATCAACAATCAAAGGTCTAATTATCCGGATTATAACAAACCCAATAACCCTAGACCAAACCCTTGATCCCCATACCCAGATTAGGGCTTTTTCCACCATAATTCCCAGATCAAACCCTCCCCCATCGATAATTACCCATGAATTTACATTCTACTGATCGAAAAATAGATTAGGGGAGTAAAATACTTACCTTTAGTGCTAGAAGAGGTGGAAAACCTTCAAGAAATAGCCCCGAGTCATTTCTTAGCTCTCAAGAACGAACTTTTGCAGAAAATAACATTTTTAGGGGGTTATACCCTATTTAAGTCGCGTCTGTCCCATTACGGTGGGACCTATCCCACTACAGCTGCCCCACTACAGCGGCATGCATGGAGACAGAATGCTGGAATTTGAATTCCAAGTCCCCATTTCACAACACACCTTCAACCCTTGACATTCAAAGACCACCCGTTCACGCTAAGATCATTTTCGGGAGTTTTACTCGCCTGAATTTGATTCTGTAAAGTCGTACGGATTCCTTAATGTCTTAGCTATCCAATCATGTAATCAAATCATAATTACATCACCCAATTGTTACCAGATTTCCCTTGACTTTATTGACTCCAATTTCATTCGAATTTGGACTAAGTCCAAGTTACTACGAAAATTTTTCTGACCCCAACTCTTTGTCCATTGCCTTTTCCCTAATAACGGAATCAGGTCGTTACAATAGATACCAATTTACCCATCACTCGTCCCCGAGTGATCAACTAGGAAATACTAGCTCAAGTAAGGATAAAGTAGTACTTTGAATCACTGAACAACAGGAGATACTTGTCTCGCATGTCCTTAGCTTCCGAACATCGAGATCAAGAATTTCAACCGGTTTTTCTTAATACATAAGGTCTTGTCTAACACAACTAAGTCTCACTTTATGATATAATCTTTGTCACCAACCAATTGAATACCTACACATCCTTCCATACAATGCCTAAATGAAGTCATCACAATACCAAAGTGATTATTATTGTTGTATGTGCACTTAACTAACAACAAAGATATTCCCTATAACCACCAAAGTTGATCGTACACATGTCTGCAACATGTTATCAAGGACTTTGACACAAATATCAGGACGAATCCTTTCTCACATAACCATGATAAAATCCTAGATCAAAACTCGACACAATTAGAGGTGAACCTGAACCAACCAACACACAATCATAATACCAAATAATCATAGTTCTTATCAACATCTCCATCTCACAACCCAATTTCCCATGACTTTAAGTTATAAAAAAATTGATTTTGAAAAATCAGATACTCATCGAGGGATATGTTCAAGCATACAAACCCTCCAACAACACTATCAAAATGCTAGATTTAGAAATTGTAGATTACCTCTTAAGAACAGTAGAATTGGACCCAATGATTCCCACATTCAATCACACAAAAATGATACATGATCTCGACGATAAGATGAATATTAAGATTGTCGGACAACCACAAATTCGCATGGTAGCTCCTCTAGAAATTCTCATAAGCAAGGCGGTACATGTAGAACCACTAATTAATTTAACAACTCCAAGACAACACCAAATATGTCATTTGGAATAACCAAATCTTCCCAATCTTCCCACTCCATCAAGGGAACATCGCAAGGTTGGCACCCATGATCCACCACTAGGGATCCACCTACAAAAGTGAAAACACACGTAATTATAGCTAGTGAAACATACTCATTACCGTGTACAAAACGAAATAGATGGTCACGTAAGCATTTCACGGAATAACACTAAAAGTTTTCTTATGATGAGTCGATACCAGTCATTCTCATTCAGTTTACTCCACATACTCCTCACATCATTCCACTGAAGTCCACACTGTCAATACTAACAACCATAATGAACACTCCGACCATTTACCTTACTCTAAACCAACACTTTTTAAATGAAAACCTTCCTTAGATACTTTAACAATAAAAAGTAATAAACTTTACGACTCAAGCCAAGTGTAAATCCTTTCAAAGGTTCAATACCTGATATAATTGATCATTTCTCACCTTAAAGTTTCATACCTTGACAGAATACACCACCACGAATGTAGACTTACAATGAAAAATCTGAATTGTAAATTCAATTGTATAACACAATCCCCTTATCTCTCAACATTAGCTCATACCTTGAATTTTTTTATGAATTCATAGATCTTTGCTTATCATTGATCGCCTCTCTATCGATCTTACAATACCTTTTTCTAAAAATTTGATCGTACTCATTACTAAACTCAAAACAGAGACAAAGCATTTATCATCACACTCGAGTTAATGTCTATCCACTCCTTCCTCAAGTCCTTTCCAATAGTTTTTAACCAATCTGAAGGACTTGTGACACTATTACCATAGCCCTAACAAAACAAATGATATCACGTGTCTCTGAACCTAATTATCTACCCCTCTGAAGATATCTCTTCAGCCTTTGCAATCAAATAAAATATTCTTGCTCTAGCTTCTCTCTAAAAGTTGTACTACATTCCACTATATTTTCCTTCATTATAACTCTAGCTCTTTTAAATTCTATTCGAGTGGTGTCCCACCATCTCTTAAAACCTTCCATGCAACCACGTCACTCACCAAATATTAGGAAACCACAACCTTAGATACTCGCAAGTCATAATTACTACCCAAGTTCACTTGACCGCAATCTTATTATATAGTTGCATCCCATCACAAACTCTTATTACCATTATGCGTAGTCAACCCTGACTATCACTACGAAGTCAACCTTTTCATCAACACGACACCTCAAACTCAGGCACACTCATCAATCAAAGGACTAACCCCATTTGTATACGCATTTTGTTACTAACATCTTCAATTGCTTCCACCCAAGTATACTCAATGGGACTTTCTTTATCCATAAGCTTGTCATTCCGATATTAATCCACTCCCTTATGGCTTAAGATAAAAACACCAGTCCTCATACTACCATTCATCTTCTTAACAAACAAGACAGGAGCACCCCACGGGGAAGTACTCGGACAAATGAAACCTTATCAAGAAGCTCTTGGATTTGAGCCTTAAACTCTCTTAATTCTGCTAGAGCCATACGATACGGAGGGATGGAAATGGGGCGAGTGCCAGTTTTCAAGTCAATGTAGAAATCTATATCTCTATTCGGAGGCATATCGGGCAAATCCGTATGAAACACTTCCTTAAACTTAGACACCATCGGAACAGACTCAATTGAGGGAGACTCAACCTCAACATCCCAAACATGAGCTAAATAAGTCAAACAACTCTGCCCTACCTGTTTCCTAGCCCGAATGGAGAATATGATCTTAGCTAGCTTAGGCTTGTACACCCACTCCTACTCTAATCTTTCCCTACCGAGAATCTCTAAAGTTATCGACTTAGTATTACAATCAAGCTCGGTATAATAGGAGACAACAAAGTCATGCCTAAGATTATATCAGGTTAGTCATATCCAGCATAACCAAATCAACCCAATTCTGAAAAAACCCATAACCACAACAGGACAACACGATACACATGGGTGACTATGACTTACTATTCAACTAGTTAGAAACATGGATGGGAGCATCAAGTATATCACAATTTATACCAATCCCAAGGCAAACTGAATGGACACATAAGAGTGAGTAGAACCCGGATCAAACAACACATTAGTCATCTGGTCACGAACAAGCATAGTACATGTGACCACTACATCAGACACCTCAGCCTCGGTCTTGCCCGAAAGGCATAAAACTGAGCTCTGTCATCTTGACAGGCAACCTCCTTGCCTGGCTGCATTACTCTTCTACCTGCATTACCATCTTCTCGGCCTCCACGGCCTCGCTAATTTCCTCCTCATATGCCCAGGTTCTCCACAATTTTAACACACTTTATAATTTATATTCGATTGTTGAATACTGAATTAGATCGCGGGGGTTAGTTCGGGTACGATTCGGATCCATAATTATGACTAGGGGAAAACAGGGGAGATAGGGCTAAGATCCTATCTCGCCTTGTCCCGCTCTGGCAGGAGAAACCCACACTAGCGGTCTCGCCGTGGCGGGTAAAATCCCACCCCAGCGGCCCTGACGAAAACAGAACCCCTACCAACAATTTGTTGAGTTCCTCTCTTTTTTATATTTCCCTTAGATACCCTGGCTATAACTAGGCATTTAAGAAAATCCCATTAGCTAGGGCAATCATTGTCTCCCCCTGGTCAACCCAACGAAGTACACACTTTAGAATCCTTTTACATCGTTTCAACACTACCACACATATATCCCCAGGATACACCCAGACTCTCACACGGTTATCAGTTGGTCGCAACGAACATCCAGATTTCTCGCTTACGAACCACATCATAATTTATCTAGACCCTTGCACATAATTTCGTGATGACTTTATTTTCACAACAAGTTTCACGACACTCAAGTAGTTACAACTTGCAGACAAGTCCAAATTCTTTAATTGGTTCGTTCCATAGACGACCATTACTGATCATCTATGCCTTATACGGTCCCTAAGGCCAGATACTAATTGGAACCTTCTCAGTTCCAATTAACTTGCTTGTGCCCCTTCAGTCGGGACTATGACGTCTAGTTCACTTCGTTGAGAATCAATTGGAATTGAGAGATACCAATTGAACTCAACTCATACCACAAGCGACAACAGTAGCTAGCGAGCCCCACAAAACTGCTAATTTCAATCATAGAGCTTGGTCGAACCCAATTCTTAACTGCCTCAATCTTTA
The DNA here is from genome assembly GCA_029582725.1 of Solanum chiquidenum. Classification (NCBI taxonomy): domain Eukaryota; kingdom Viridiplantae; phylum Streptophyta; class Magnoliopsida; order Solanales; family Solanaceae; genus Solanum; species Solanum chiquidenum. The sequence continues at coordinate 53,618 of JAJOOS010005345.1, read as the reverse complement.
ACTGATGGTAACCAGACCTTAAATCAATCTTAGAGAAAACCGATGCACCTTGCAATTGGTCAAAAAGGTCATCTATCTGAGGCAATATATACTTGTTCTGAATGGTGATCCTATTCAACTATCAGTAGTCTATACACATCCTCTCTTGCTAGTGATGGTGTTACCACTTTTGTTGCTCTAGTTCGGACCATAGAGTGAAGGAGGAAAGATACTAATTTGTATCACCCAGATACCAATTGGATTCAAGTCATAGCACGAAGGAGTAGAAAGAAGTGAGTTTTTCCTAAAGTCCTATAGCCTCTCGAAGAAAAGTATGAACGTCATCATACCATTCCGCAAGACTCTACTAGACTCATTTTGGTACAATGAGATCAACGAACCTAGGGCTCTGATAATAACTTTGTCACGACCCAGACCATCATGATTAGCACCCACACTAACCCTTCGGTGGGAGAACTACTACTACGATCCAACTACATAACTTAACCAAATGCTACACATTTAAAGATACGGATGCAGTTTTTTAAATGACAATAAAAATGGAGTCCCCATAAACTCCAAATGTTTAAACAATTAACTAACCAAACTAATCAAAAAATGCAACCCCTAGAACCTGAAAGTCATTGTACCAAAACTATGCTAATGACAAGTCTAAGAACAAGGGGTACAACCCCGAAACTAAAAAACACCTTAAACAAATAGTATGAGTCCGAAAAGAGTGGACTTAAATAAGAAAGATTCATGGCAGCCTGAAAGAACTGGCTCACCCTTGAAACCGGTCACGCTCAATAGTCACCTAGCTGAGGTCTATCAATAGCCGCCTGAAGATGCCCTATACTCAACAAAGAACAAGCAAGTGCAATATCAATACACAACCACAGTGTACTGGTAGGATCACGCGGCTATCCCAATAAATGAAACACATGCAAGTTACCACAACATTATAAACAGACATATACCGAACATAAACAATATTAGTCATCTTTTTAGGATCAATGTAGCATTCCACGTTCTCAATAATACACATTGGTTATCATTTTAGAGCAACATACCGTCTTCCAATATCAATCATCATTAGATATGAACGAAATCATCACAAGTAGATACACAACACAATTCAATGGTCCTCTCACGGAACCCAATTCAATGGTCCTCTTATGGAACCCACACCCAAACTGTTAGTGTACCGGTACGTGATACCCGATCAAATGTTTATGCCAAAACGTGGCAATCGATCCCATAATTATGTCGGAACGTGGCAACTGATCCCATATTTATGCCGAAACATGGCAACTGATTCCATATTTATGTCGGAACGTGGCAACCGATCCAAGTTAGTGTGTCGAAATGTAACACCCGATCCATTCAACAATCCACAATCACAATTACAATGTATATTCTCACAATCATACAACAAGAGGTGATTCATTGCATACAATTATTCAATTATCCTCATTTACGATTAGGTGATCAATAATGCAACATTTGCATACATACATTATAATGACTAATTACAAACATATATCACACCAACATGAAATCGCAACCATCACCTACCTCGAATCCCCTAAGACACTTGAATCTTCCCTTTTCAGATTCTCTCTGCTTGTTCTAGGTTTACAAACAACAATTTATACGCAAGGATCAACAATCAAAGGTCTAATTATCTGGATTATAACAAGCCCAATAACCCTAGACCAAACCCTTGATCTCCAGACCCAGATTAGGGCTTTTTCCACCATAATTCCCAAATCAAACCCTCCCCCATCGATAATTACCCATGAATTTACATTCTACAAATAAAAAAATAGATTAGGGGATTAAAATCCTTACCTTTAGTGCTAGAAGAGGTGGAAAACCTTCAAGAAATAGCTCTGGTTTGTTTCTTAGCTCTCAAGAAGGAACTTTTGCAGAAAATAACATTTTTGGGGGGTTTTAGCCTATTTAAGTCACGTCTGTCCCGCTACAGTGGCATCAATCCCACTACAGCGACATGCACAGAGACAAAATGCTGGAATTTGAATTCCAAGTGCCCATTTCACAACACACCTTCAACCCTTGACATTCAAAGACCACCCGTTCACGCTAAGATCATTTTCGGGAGTTCTACTCGCCCGAATTCGATTCTGTAAAGTCGTATGGGTTCCTTAATATCTTAGCTATCCACTCATGTAATCAAAATCATAATTACATCACCCAATTGTTACCAGATTTCCCTAGACTTTACTGACTCTGATTTCGTCCAAATCTGACTAGGTTGGAAAATTCCAAGTTACTACGAAAAGTTTTCTGACCCCAACTCTTTTTCCATTGGCTTTTCCCTAACAACGGAATCAGGTCGTTATAGTAGATTTAGTTCAAAGGGTAACATATCATTTTAATACCGTAGATTAGAAGTTTTATATGTAAAAAATTATAAGAATTGCAACAAATGATAGATGTAAACCCATAATTATTTTAAAAAAAAAGGAAAAAAGGGTCAAAAATATTATTTTTTTTAAAACAAAAAAAAATTACACACGTGACAACGCGTGTTGTACAAAGTAACTTACTTGATTGAAAGTGGCATATCAGCACAAAAAGTGCACAAAATGAGTTCGGAGGGTAATATATAGGACTCTAATTAACTAAAGATGTGTCAATGAAATTAGGAAAAATTGTATGAAATAGCAAACTATTAATTCAAATTAAATGTCATAGCCATAGTTTATTTTATTTGTAATTCGCAGCAAATATCCCATTTTTTTGCCATCTGATTCGGTATACAATTAGCCATTTTCGGTATACAATTAGTCATTTTATACATTTCGGTATAAAATGTATAAAATGCGTTTGTGTTTGTATAAAGCGAGAGAAAAGTGTATATAAAAATACAAATACATATATTTTCGTCCTATACACTTATAATTATACAAATACAAATCTTATTATACAAATTACAATGTATAAATGAATCTATACAAAATTGAACAATTTGTATAAAATTAAATGTATCTAGCGAATTATACAAATCAAAAGCTCGATAGCAAACATAAAATTTGTTATGGAGCGCAATTATGCAAACTATAGTTATAACATACAAATATGATTTTTATGTTTGCTATATGTGAAAGTTGCTCATAAAATTATGATAATAATTTAGGGATATTTATGTCTTAATCCATAAAAATATAATATTTAAGTTTTAATACTAAAAAAACTCTAAATTTGAACATAAAGCAAAAATTATGAATTCGCATATGATTGTAGGAGGAATAAATTACTTTAGTGATTGTTGCTCACTTGATCATATGAGGTTATAATTTACCTAATTCAAAGTGAAGAAAAATTGTGGGTTAGATGCGGATAAAACTTCCGTCAATGATTGAGATGTTCTTGACTCCCTTCCCTACCGGGGCCCCATTTTGTCATTTGTTGAAATGTGATTTACCCCCAAAGAGGAGTTAAGAGTGTTAGGCAAGTCAAAATGTAGAAATAGAATTTGGGACTCTTTAAAAGTCAAAATCTTGGGAGGTAGAGAAACTGTTTCTGATACTCATATAAATGATAGGCTTTCATAAAAAGGTGGGACTTGTAACTTAAAAAATGTAACATGTTAAAATATACGGATAGCGTAAAATTTAAATTTTAAGCTAGGATTATCATATTTTTATTAGATTGAATATAGGGGAAGCAAAAGTTGGACATATCTATAAGGATCAACTAGAAGAAAGGAGTTTGAAGCCAGGAGATGTGTACACAATTCTTGCTGGATCAGCTTTTTATTTAGAGAATAGAGTTGAAAGCCAAAGACTTCAAATTATTTGCTGCATTGATATTACCTCTGAATCCATGGGATGGCATGCTTTCCAGGTACCCTTACTGCAGTGACGAAGCTAGAAATTTGGCCAAGGGGATTTAAGATTTAATATATACATATTTCGTGTAATTTTCTATATAAATAGTATTAATTTTTCGACGAAGGGTGTTCAACTGACCACCTGTTACTACATTTGGCTATGCAACTGACCCTAAGCTAGTTTCTCACAAAATTTGCTCTTCTAATCTCCTTTTCTTACCTTTAGTCATATATACTCTGTTTTTTTTTCCGAAAACTTTGTAACTCGTAATATTTTGCAGTCTTTCTTCATTGGTGATGGAAGTAATCCCACCTCCATTCTTGCTGGATTCGATCATACTACGTTATCAACTGCTCTTAATGCAAGTGTTCAAATGAATTCACCATATCTTACCATTGTAAAAAAATTGGAGGTGTCTAGACGTGCATACTCAAAGTTGGAGTTTTTACTTGTCAGCTAAATTCAAGTTTGAGTGTTTGTATATGTGTTATGACAGGTTTCAACAGCAGAAGTACACATGCTCTTCTGGACCAATCGTACATTTATCTGGTTCTCATGACACTAACATTTGGTCCAACTTCTTGGACCTAGAACCCCATCAAAGACTCTCATTTGAAGAGAATTGTGAATTTTGATGAAGAAGCTATCCCCAAAGAGGAGAAATCAACATGGTCATTTAGGAAATTTTTGTTTACTGTTTTAAAGGGTGAAGATGTTATCGATAGAGTGAATCATAAAGCTCCATCGATATACAATCTCTACAACAAGAAGCCCGATTTCAAGAATGACTCTGAATGGAGCAAGAAGGTGGAATCGTCTGATTATTCGCCTCTAGAGCAATCAGGAAATGGCGTGTATCTTGTCAATCTATCTCTGGTAATTGAATGATTCATGTATATAATGTGGATATACATGTTTTTTTTTTCTTGTTTACATGTTTTATCTACTATGTAAATGTAGGGATCCCATATGGCGCCTCATATCAATCCATCAGCAATCGAGTATGGAATTGTGTTGAGAGGGATTGGCAGGATCCAAATTGTGTATCCGAATGGCACTTTAGCAATGAATGCTAAAGTACGAGAAGGGGATGTTTTTTGGGTGCCAAGGTACTTCCCTTTTTGCCAAATTGCATCAACGAATAGCCCGTTGGAGTTATTTGGCTTCACTACATCATCAAAGAGGAACCATCAACAGTTCTTGGTAGGTAAAAACTCATTGATGCAGAGTTTGAGAGGGCCAGAATTTGCAGCTGCATTTGGAATTGATGAGAAAAGGCTTAAGAGGGTTGCCAATGCTCAACGCGAACAAGTCATCTTGCCATCGCGTTCCTCTGAGGATGAGCATGAATTTTAATAGTCTAGTTGAATTATGGCACGAGCCTGATGTCACTTATGAAACTTTATTTTCTTTTTGAGTTGTTAATAAGACGAATTTTTATATTAAACATGATTCTATTTGTGCTTTGAACTCCATTATCAAAATTTCAAATTTCAACTGATTTTTGTGATTGGTATTTCAAATTAGTGGACCAAGCCTATGGTGGCTCTAGTATTTATATACTAGAGTGGTTAAGATATCTTTTTCTTGTTTTAAGTAAGTCCACTAACTCTACTACTTATCCATTATTACAAGTTTTTTTTTTTTTAATTATGGGTCCACTTATTATAATTGTGTATGATTAATAATTATTAGTAAATGCTCCCATATACGTCTAGTTTAGAAGAATAATTATTAGAAAACTACCATGCTGAAAGCTACAAACCAATTGACCCCAGCCCCTTGTTGATGTCATTTTTGTAATGATCTATTTATTTGAACTTATAATAAAGTTATATCACCAATTATTATCTCTTTGTATTTAAGAAAAACGACGTGATTATCACGTTGTATATGTAATAATAAAACAAATAAAAAGGTAAGGAACGAGGTTTCATGTTAGCCAAAAAGTTACTCCCTCCGTTCCATTTTATGTGACAACATTTGATCAGACACGGAGTTTAAGAAATAAATGAAGACTTTGAAATATTTATCAAATTGCCCTTTAAAAAATAACTCACTTTTCTCTCTCCTCATAAATGTATTGGAGTATTATCTTTAAGATTAAGTGGGATCAACAAAAGTAAAAGAGGAATTGTATCTTTAAATTCTTACCATATAAGGAAATGTGACATTCTTTTTTAGACTGACCAAAAAGGAAATGGTGTCACATAAAATGAGACGGGGGAGTATATTTTTTTAACTTGGTTAAATTTGATCTAGAGTTTTCTTAGTAAGGAAGGGAGGGTAAAGGTTTGTTTCTGGTAGTTTAAGGGTATTTATGACCTTTAGTTTTATTTATTAATAAGTTAATTAGGTTAATTGGGCTTCAATTAAATTAGAAGTCATTTGGTATGAGGTATATTTTATGGACAAATTACAGAAATACACATATTTTGTTTCACTTATTTCCATTATCCTCTATTACTTTTAAAAATCTCCAAAATCCCTTATTTCTTTAATGTATTCGAGCCAGTATTTAATATATCCGAGCTACATATTATGTATCCGAACTAGTTTTTAATGTATCCGAGCTACATATTAATGTATCCGAGCTACATATTAATGTATTCGAGCTTCAATTATTGCATCCGGGTTTTTTAATTTTTAAGGAATTAATGTAATTATAAATTTATTAGGGATAAATTGTAATTTCATATTAAAACTATGGGATTTATGTAATTTACCCTAAGATATAATAGTTCAAAATAAAATGTAGGATTATTTTATCTTGTGTTTGGCTGAAGGTATGAGGTAATTCTTGAATTATTTATCCCATTATTTATACCTTAGTGATGAGATAAATTATCTCATGAATATGATAAAATAACTTATCGCGGGATAATTAATTTTAGAAAAATTTGTTCCCAATCAAACTATCACTTAAAGAAATATTCTCAATTTTACATAATTTAAGAATATTTTTGACCCTCCTCCGTTTTAAAAAAAAATATAGGTTACAAGCACATGGAAAGAACATAATGCATGCGTAGTGTGCGTTTGTTAATATGTCTAGTCTAGTGTCTAACCTAGAAAGACACGCATTGGACTTGACAATTATAATTTCATTTCCACCCAAGATCCGGAACAAGTCAAATTGAAGTTTTTTTTTAAAATGTGGAACAGGTCAAATTGAAATTTTTGTTATAAAATAAAGTTATTAGAAAAAAAAATTATTTTTCAAAGTCATGAAATCTTCTAAGTCATGCCTAAATTTTAAAAGTCATGAAGTGTGAATTTGTTACATAACATCCATGTTTCATTATTTACAACACTCATTTGAATGTTTATGTACAAAGAAATTCTAGAAGAAGAGAAGAGAGTGTACATTGTTCTTCTTAATACACATTATTTGTTGCCTCGTTAAAAATCGTATCAAGAAAAAATTTGTGGGACAAAAATCTTGATTAAGGAAAAAAGAGTGCAACATGTATTTACTCCCCCTGGTGAAAACATCATTTAATAACTCGAAGACGACACATTTCAATTTTATATCTCAATTTCTCAAAAGTTGAAGTTGGTAATGCCTTAGTAAAAATATCTACTAAATTATCACTTGAGCAAACTAGTTGAAACATCTATATCACCCTTCTTTTGAAGATAATGAATGAAAAAGAATTTTGGTGAAATATAAATCTCTTAATGTACCCTCCCTTTAGTTGAGCTATACTGTAACATTGTCTTCATACAATATTAATGGAACATCTCCTTTTAAAGAAATGCCAAATGTTTTTTGAATGCATTGAGTTATTGATTTTAACCAAATACATTCTCGACTTGCTTCATGAATGTCTATTATCGACATGATTTGAAGAAATGAAACCAAACTCTAGTGTATTTTACTATCGCTGAGTAGTTCGTTGACATCGTAATATTGATAAGTAACATGGAAACCACTAGCGGTATAATCACTTATGCCATAGGCCAAGCTATCACGTTTAGAGTGGGTGAGGTAAATCAGCCTCTCAGAAATATAATGGATAAATATGTTAGGATAAAGACTGAGGCTTACGGCGATGCAGTTCTAACATCATATTACCATGTTAACATGAATTTTAGAATTGTCAAATTTGTGAATCAAAACCGACAATTGTTGTTGTTTGTAGCACAATCAATGAAAATACAACCCACAATTTTTTTAATCTAATTTTTTATCCTTATAGGTAAAGGAACTTGCACCTTTGCTCTTTTTCCTTTTATTTATTGTTTTACCATATGTTGCTATATTCATTATTGCAAGTCTTTACAAATAAGTCATTCCGCATCAAGAAACTAGTACTTTGAATTTTACAAGTAGGACTAAGAAAATAGTTATATATATATATATATATATAATAAATGATAGTACCAAATTTGAAGAAGTCTCCGAATATATTTATATCATTTATGAAGGTCCAAATAACAATAATTGCTAGGGGACCATTAAGAATTTAGATTTCTAAGTGTCACAAATTTAAATTGCAATAACTCAAACCACTCATCTATCCACTCTCATATATAAATTTTTTCGTAATTAATATTTAAAAGAAAAAAAATCCTAAAATGTTACAAAGTGACCATATTTTTGAGTTGATTTGGTAAATTAGTAAATAAAACAAAAAATTATCACGCACTGAAACTTCTAAAATATAATTATTGATTTTCTTGACTTCGTCAAATTCGAGTCACCCATATTAATTGAATATTTGACCTTAATTAATTGGTAAATTATTGAGGGGAGTTTAAGAATGTATTATTAAAATTTAAATTAAGTTATTCAGAAGTTGGAAAGTGAATCATCCCATTAATAATAATATATTTTTAAAAAAAATTAAATTATATTTAGATATAAAATATAATTTGTTTTTAATAAATCAAAAAAATATGTACCACATATACAAGAAGAGTATTAGAAGTGGACCTAACTTTTGGTAGCAATTAAATTCAGAATCACTCCATTCGTTTCAACTTTATATGTATACAAAAACTCGTGCAAGCACGACTGCACGAGCCCAATACATGTTACATTATTTTTTCAATTTATATGACATGATTGAAATTTAGAAAATATACCAAGATTATATGATTTTTATATTTATTTTAAATTTTTAATTAGTGTGATTTATACGATAATATATATTTTTTACATAATTTTCAAATAATATAAATCGATTTAACTCTTTTTAATAGTATCACATGTATATTTCATTTTTAAAAAGTTAGTATTTTTGAGTTTTTTTTATTTCACCACTAATATGTTTTGTAGATAAAATATCGTCATGGAGTAATTAACATTTTAAGAAATTAGGTAAGAAATTGAATATCCAATTTTGGGAGAAATGTTATTGAATGTACCTAAATATTAAAGAAGTATAAAAACATATTATTCGTTTTCAACTTAAAACAAAAAAATTTAACATTGCATCTCACTTTATGCATAATAATTTTGATCACTTTTAAAAGCCTCTTTTGTTCAATCTAAAATTAAGAAATGATTTTTGATTTTGTCATCACTAAAAAAAATTAAAATGTTAATTAATTATAATGTCCTTTTATTGCCATGTAAAAAAAATCCATTTTTTTTATAATATGGATTATAACAAAAGAAACAATAAAAAAAATTCATTGGATCATATATTTAAGTTTAGAAATAAATGGGAAAATGCATAAGTACCCCCAGCCTATGCCCGAAATCCCTGAGACACACCTAACATTTACTAAGGTCCTATTACCCCCCCGAACTTATTTTATATATAATTTTTTACCCCTTTTCAGCCTACGTGACACTATTTTGTGGGCCCAACGCATGTTGACTTTTTTTTCAAGGATAGTGCCACGTAGGCCAAAAAGGAATAGAAAATTAATAAAAAAATAAGTTCAGGAGGTAATAGGACCTTAGTAAAAGTTAGGTGTGTCTCAGGGATTTTGGGTATAGGCTGGGGGTACTTATGCCTTTTCCCAAAAAAAATAGAAAAGGTCAGGAGGATGTAGCAGCATTAAAAAACTGTAAATGACCCACAAGTCACAAAGTGTATACATATTTTTGAGGGATACAGAAAGAATTAAGAAAATGTTAGCTGATTTTTTGGTCCAACAGTTTAAAGGTACCCTAATATTATTCATTTGGTACACCAATCATAAAGCTATTAATATTGAAATACCTAAATAATCCCTATGTGGACAATCAAGCATGTCGACCATACATATATAGAGAGAATATGGTCAAATAGCCTCCAACATATCGTCGGATTTTCAAGTACACACTTTAGCTTTATGGGAGTCCTATCACCCTCTTAAATTGTTTAAAACTTAGATTATTACCTCCCTAATATCTGATCTGGCAAAGTGAGTGTATTTCACTCTCTTTGAGAGAGTGGGCAACAAAAATAAATTATTAATTTTTTTTTTTTTTAAATATATGTATTTTTATTTATTTATTTTCTTTATTTATTGTCTTTCTTCTTTCTTTCATCTTTTTTCCATCACTGTCACTGCTCCAAACGGGTCTTCACGTCGGAGCTTCGACCAACAAACAACAATGAAATAACTTGACCACCTACACCATTGAAGCAACAACTTCACCGAATCAAAACCCCTTTAGCTGTCTCTCTTCCTCGTCACTGTTGACAAGCAGCAAGACGCCGATCTGGCGAACCAACAAACATCACACCTCTTTTTGCTTCTGACGACGAACAAACAACGAAATCCCACTTAATTTGTTTTCTTTGGTGGTGCAATTGAAATCGGATTACGATGATTTTGATGTCTTCTCAATCTGAAGCTTTATTCTCAAGAGAAAATGGTGGAGAGTTGTTTTAGTGGGTGAAAAAGTTAATGACGAAGGTGGAGGAGATGATAAAGAGAGGCGGAGGTGGGGGAAGACCCCCATTGTATCCATCAACATTTTCTCCAAATCAAGTTTACACAAAAATTTAGAGTTAAAAAAATGGTTGAAGAACGGAAGAAGATGAAGGAGAATTTTTTTTTTTTTTTAAAAAAAGAACAATTGGTGATATACATGTGTAAGTGTGTGTATTTCACGCACTTGATATTTGACTGGTTATGGCGTTTCAAGGGGGTATATATTTCATTTTAAAAATGTTTAGGGGGTAATAGAACCCCCGTGAAATTAAAGTGTATAGTTAAAAATTCGATCATAGAATAGAGGCAATTTGACCATTTTCTCTATATATATATTACATGATATTTTTAATTTTAACATTTTATCTGATATTTTTAAGCATTATGTAAGAAAATCATTTAATGTGAATAATATTTGAAAACAAGTATTTTAAATATACTTTTTAATTCAAAAAATAAAAATCATCACGATTGGTTATAAATGTATATACTTTCACACTGTTTTTGAAGGGATAAATATACTTTCACACTTTGTTCGAAGGGTTATTATTTATACAATATTAAAATATTATGTTTATTTTTATTGTTAATTAAATATATCATAATGTTTAAGTTTAAAAGTTTTATTATTTATATTTTGAAACCCCGAGATATCCACAATTTTTATCATAAACCTCTATCCTTCGGATAAAAGCTACATTCTATAATAAATACTTTGTGATAGCATGAGATGTAAATAACTCACTAATACATAAGATGTTAATCGTATTGGAGAATCACATGCGACGAGTTCATGACTAAATAGCAGGCCGGGGCTGAATTAGATCTCAGTCTTCTATATGGAAGACTCACCCTCAACCAATCAATCATGTCGTTGAGGACATTCAAAATATTGATGCGTGATATTATATAACCAAAATATTATATATTCGTATAAACAATATACCAATAATTGGCCACGGCGATGACCAGTTCTTCTTTACTTCTTCCTCCTACATATTTAAATCGTCCCTATTTCTCTCTCTCAAAGCTCCATTAGAATCAGCTAGCAGCGCCGCCCTAACATCCCTATTTTTTACGGCGGCGTCTACAATTCCGGCAGACCATTACGACGACGTTTACTAGTTTCCTTCATCCCAAATGGGCCAATCTTCCTCAACTCACGGCTTCTCCCCCCCCCGGTTCAAATTATTCCCACCACCGTTGTTCCGGCACCGACCATTCCCAATCGGAATTGTTCTACCCTACACATTCCAAAGAAGATGATCTCCCCATTTCACAACCCTGTGAAAACCGAGATTATACTGATGGTCTTCCTGACGAATGTTTAGCCCTAATTTTCCAGTCCTTAAGCTCCGGTGATCGGAAAAGATCTTCCCTTGTCTGCCGGAGATGGCTTCTGGTTGAAGGGATTAGCCGTAACCGGCTTTCTCTCAACGCAAAAGCTGAAATTATTCCGGATATACCCACCATCTTCTCTCGTTTTGATTCCGTCACCAAACTCGCTCTCCGATGTGACCGAAGATCGGTGAGCATCAACGATGAAGCTTTGATCCTCATCTCCCACCGGTGCGTTAACCTAACGCGCCTAAAGCTTCGTGGTTGCCGAGATATTACCGATTTGGGAATGGCTTGTTTGGCAAAGAATTGTGAGAAATTGAAGAAATTCTCTTGTGGGTCTTGTATGTTTGGAGCTGAAGGTATGAATGCTTTGCTTATTAACAGCATTTCCCTTGAAGAACTCTCTGTTAAACGTTTACGGTGTATGAATCATACTGTATCTGTTGAACCAATTAGCATTGGATCTAATGCTGCTTGTTCGCTTAAATCTATATGTTTGAAAGAGCTTTATAATGGACAATGTTTTGGACCTTTGATCATGGGATCGAAGAATTTGAAGATGTTGAAATTGTTGCGATGTTTGGGTGATTGGGATAGAGTCTTGGAGACGATTGCAAGTAGGGAGAATCATTTAGTTGAGATTCATTTAGAGAGGGTTCAAGTGAGTGACATTGGACTCAGGGCGATATCCAAGTTTTCGGACTTGGAGATTCTTCATTTGGTGAAAGCTCCTGAATGTACAGATGCTGGAGTTGTTGATGTGGCTAGACGTTGTAAGTTGTTGAGGAAAGTTCACATTGATGGATGGAGGACGAATCGAATAGGTGATGTCGGATTGGGTGCTATCGGTGAGAATAGTGTAAACCTCAAGGAATTGGTAATAATGGGTTTGAATCCTACGGTGACTAGTTTATTGGCCATTGCTTCTAATTGTCAAAAGTTAGAAAGATTAGCACTTTGTGGTAGTGAGAGTATCGGGGATGCTGAAGTAACTTGTATTGCTACAAAATGTATGGCTTTGAAGAAGCTTTGTATTAAGGGATGTGAGGTAACAGATGAAGGGATTGTGTCTTTCGCATGGGGATGTCCTAATTTGGTGAAAATTAAGGTTAAGAAGTGCAAGAACGTAACTGGTGAAGTTGCAGATGTGTTGAGATCAAGAAGGGGATCTCTTGCGGTGAATCTTGATGTTGGGGAAGTTGATGTGGAGGTTGTGGATGGTAGCGCAAGTGATGGTGGAGCATTAGAAGAAGGCATAGAGTTTCCAGCGATTGCAAGAACTGTTCCCATCCTTGGTGCTGGTGGTGTTGTTGATATTGATACCCCATCGACCAGTAATTTTGGTCGATCATCAGCATCTAATTCAAGGATTGGCTTTCTTGGAGGAAGGGGCTTCGTTGCTTGCACTTTCCGTAGGTGGTCAAATGGTAACGCCAATGAAAACTTATGAAAATTGTGAACACAAGTTAGAACAGAGAAAACACTCTGTTCAACTTTATTTTTAATTGAATCAATAGAAAAGTGTGGATGTGCGACTTATCTCTCCTTCGTTTGTGTGTTTGATATTTGCTTTTTGAAAATTTGATATGTAACCATAGATGCATTTAGAATCTTAGAAGTCACTTCTTGGATGATGAAAGCTATCCCTGCTCTATTGACAATTGCATTATAGAGTGCTGTCTTGAACCATGTATACTGTTGCTTCTGGTATGTGAATCAAATAGATGTTGTTCCATCGACTAAATGTCATCAAGGACAGTGATCATTATACATGTTCATTGTCATTTTGCTTCAAGAATGGAGTAATACATGTCGAAGAACCTTTCTATATTACCAGGAATGCACATATTACTTCGACTCCTAGATCCTCCTCTTCCCTCTTTTTTATTTTTCCGAGAAAAGATCGATCTCCAAGATTCCCCTCTCCTAAAAGTTGAATTCTGCAACTTGAAGAAATGAAACAAAAAAGAAGAAAGAGAACAAGTCTTCAAGATTTCTCCTTTTGTAGCCTGGGTATTCATTATGTTGTTACCTTGTAGTTTTTGCAATTGATTTATATTTTATTTAAGAAAAGGTAAAGAATCCGATGCTCTGGAGATTGAATGGTCCAACAATGTTACTGTATAGAAAAATAAACTTTGTTTATAGGAACCTTTGTTACTTCTGCCCTAAATCCCATCATGCATTTGACAAAGATATGGCTTTGCTTGAAAGATTTATCAGAATATGTCATTTGGAGAAGGGCAAAGAAACACTCATGCTGTGCTTTGATTACTCTGTTATGGTTCAGGGATGAATGATAATCCCTTTAATGATAAAAGACTACTCAGCAAGCCACATGATATCAATATTTGGCTAGGGTGTCTACTTCCAAGGTGCTTAGAACCCAATTACAACTTAAATGGATACCCCCTAAACCAAATTATTATAAACTCAATACTGATAGGGCCTTTACACACAGCGGATAGTGGAGGCATATGAGGGGGGTTTTAGGAACTCAGATGGTCGGTCATTGGATACTAGGCTACTGTATGCATATTCCTTATACTATAATTAGGGTCGTTAATGGTTATGATTAAAGATCAAATCAAATTGATTAAAAAATCAATATTGTCACGTCCCTCACTTATGCCCTAGACGTGGCCGGCACTCGAGAACCATTTCTGGTTCCCAAGTGAACCCTTGACCTAACTGACTACTTAGTGTCAGACTTTTTAAAAAGGTTTTACTATGTTTAGTTTGGTCATGCATACCATGTTTCATGTTTTATAGCATATCCCTCATACTTAGTACATTCCATGTACTAATGCATACTTGTGCCTACATTGTTTAACTAATGTAGGGTCTGACAATCTTCCTCCTCCTGCTCGTGGCTAGTGGCTTGACCATTTGAAATTCAAGACTTGGTGAGTCTTCATGTTCTGAGGACCATGTCACATTTACTTTGCTTTCATATGTCTTTAGTTTTCGAATATTGTACGTGGTGTATGGGTTACGTCCCAACCACTTCTTTGAGATATTAAAATGACTTGTCGAGACTATGATTAGACTTTCACTTTATGTCAAAACTCTTTTATAATATGAGACGTGTTTCTTAAATTCCCGTATTTTCTACTATGTTGTGTTGTATGTATATCAAGTGGCTTGTTTAGAGCCTCTTGGGGTCTTATACGTCATGTCACATCTAGGGTGTACTTTGGGTCATGAAAAACTTGGTATTCAGAGAACAAGGTTTTAGAAAAGGTCCTAAGATGTTTGACAAGCCATGTTGAGTAGACTCTTGTTCATAAGTATGAAGCGCACCACATTTATGAATAGGAAGCTACAAATCATTTAGGAAACTTCAATTCTTTCATTACTTTAAAGTCGTGCTATAGAGTCTATCTCTATAAAGATCCTTCTCCTGAATCATGTTCAATTTTTTAGGATATGGCCCCTCAAAGAACTTATGTGACAATGTGGAGCCTGAGGTTCCTCAAGTTCTGATTGACGCTTTGATCGAGCAAGTGAATCATGTTGAATTCTAAGCTGCTTTTCAAGTGTTGGCTCAAGCTATGACAACTTGATGAGTCCACGATTTGGACTCATTTAAGGCTTTATTTGAATAGATTTAGTGTTCCCAAATGCATATTTTGTGCCAATAACTGATGTAAATCCTTGAATTTCAGGTATTTGGATTGAGGAACAAAGCATGGACACTATTTGAGCAAAAAGGAACAAGGCAGTTGAAAGAACGAATGAAAGAACGAAGGAAAGGAGGCTTGAGTATCGCCTAACCCATTAAGCGAGTCACCGAATGACCAGGGTCTCGCCTAATGTTCCAGAGTGCCAAGCCCTGAAGGAGAATCTAATCGTCGAGAGAAAGGAGCAGTCGGTGAGCCGCCGAACGGTTTCACGATGCAGTACCATATCGCCCAAAGTTATAGAACCTGAAGATGCTGCAGGCAAAAGCAAAACGGCGATGAAAATGACCAAAGGGCGGATCGGCGATTGGATCGGCGATCCCGACTAACTGCGCGGACTGAACCTCCACAGCACACTTTTTGACAACTCTAAATACTTGTTTAAATTTTTTAGCTCAGTATCTAATCTTTTGTTGAAACATAATATTTTTCAGTTTTTGAAGTTCAGAACTTAGAATTGAATAGAGAGACAATATTTCCTTAACTTTGAAGATTTCCATTTCTAAGAAATTTGAAGTGGGTGTTGAAGATTCTTCATCTTAGACCTTTGTAAAGACATATATCAATCGATCCCAGTGGATGGAAACACAACTTGGTAACGATTTTTACCTTTTTACTATATCTAGCTAAAACCCCAATTCTTGGGGTGTGATGATGAGTTGATTTAATTGCTGGGTATTGTTAATTGATAGTTTATTTACTGTTTAAAAGTGATTTCGTTCAGTAATTGTGGTTGAATTTAATGGATTGTAATTGCAAATTCAATCTTAACTTCGTGTTTTTGGCATGCTCGAGAGAGGTTTTAAAACCAAAATTACTGAATCGATGGTCTATGGGTATTGGGTTGTCATGGGTTCAGCTCGAGAGAGTGAACCCTTAACCCTTTTCCATACATTTAGCTCGAGAGAGTGAATGGACTAAAGCAAAGGTTGTGCTTCATTGTTGCTTATTGGTGTTCAAGAAAAAATAATTTGATTCGGGGTAAATTGTTCGAGGGAAAGTTTACCCCCACTAAAGTCTAGCTTGTTCACTGATTTGCAGTTGTTTACTATTAAATGCAACTACCCGGTTGTTTACCTTAGCCCATAATCCAATCACATCCAAGAATCCCGTCTCCATATTCGTATTTTCTTGCTATTTGCTATTTTAGTTGATAATCGAATACAAAACCCCCCTTGATATTTGACATTTGTGTCACCTATAATTTAAACCATGCTTTTATTCGTAAATATTTTTAGCTATGATTGACTTGAGCATATTCTTACATGCCTATTGATTCTCAATTACGAACCACTCCCTTGGGACTCGACCCCAACTCACTAGTTGGGTTATATTACTATTGAAACCAAATTCGGAGGTGGTGGCTGAACTCGCCGCAGAGTTCAGGAGCGGAAAGCCACGCTGATGCTTAGTATTGGATGAAGTATCTTTGATAGTGTTCACTTATCAAAATGGTGCCACTGCCGGGGAGTGGTGTTACTTGAGAATTTTTAGTTAAGTTGAATTTTGTTCTTGTTAGTTATAGTTCTACTTACTTAATTTTAGTTTTGTTTTGCTTGTTTGTGTGTTAAATCAGGAAGTATGAGTGTGAACGGCAGCAATGGCAACCAAGTAGGACATCAAGATGACATCGAAAACCTCAGCGATGTCAGCGAGCCTCATGCTAATAACCCCCATCTCATGGGAGATATTGATGTCATTCGCTTGCCTCCGTGCCGAAGGGAATGCGGTGTTCCACATCACGAGTACTATGTTTCAACTCTTGCAACTAAAAAGGCTTTTTAGCGGTTTAGCTCATGAGGATCCTCATGAGCATATTAGAAATTTCGTGGATGTATGCGGATCATTCTACTTCAAGAATATCTCCCAAGAATCGGTCGGATTGAGGTTGTTTCTGTTCTCTTTGATGGGAGAAGCGTGCAAGTGGCTGGCTGAATTGCCACGTGAATTAATCACTTTGTGGGAGGAGTTGGTTACCGTATTTCAAGTGCGAGTTTTCCCTCCCTAGAAGATGATGACTTTTCGGGACAACATTCAGAGCTTCAAGCATCTAGAAGGCTAGCCAATTCATGAAACTTTGTTGCGATTCAAAAAGTTGGTGCTTCAATGCCCAACCCATGGCTTGCCTGATAACGTGTTGCTGCAGTATTTTTACCGGAGTCTTGACTACGTAAATAAGGGTGTTGCTGACCAACTTTCTCCGGGGGGTTTGATGCATCAACCTTATGTGATAGCGGCTCAGCCCTTGGATGACATGACTACCATAAACAGTGCGTGGTACACTCGTGAAGACCAGGTCTCCCCTCTCACGTTCAAGTTGACGAAGGAACAGATGGAGAAGGACCCAGAGAGGGACCAGAACATGGCCAAGATCATGACACAACTTGACATTTTGTCTAAAAATGTCATGGGAGCTGATGCTCGAAGTGTCAATGTCGTGGGTGTCGGGTGTGCTAATCCGGATGAGTCCAAGTTTGAGGCCTTGTATAATGAAGAGGTGAATTTCCTAGCCAACCAAGGCGGTGATTATCGTTCAAACTACCGGAGGCAGGATGGTAACCAAGGTTGAAATAGGGATGAAGGTTGGAAAGATCGAGATCGTGAATGGAGGGACTATAATCCAAATTGGAAGGATGGGGAGAAGGATAGGTATGTGCCTTCCCACGAGCGCCAAAAGCCAAAGGATTCAGAAGGTGGTCGGTCTGAGGATATGTTTTCTCGTATCCTCAACAAAGTTAAGGAGTCGGACAAGATCTTGAAAGAGATGAAAGAAGACGTGTCGACCCTTTGCCAAACCGTCACCTCCCATTTAGTGTTGATCAAGCAGTTGGAGACCTAAATGGGTCATATCTTGTCTCATTTGAACCCGAGATAGCAAGGGGGTTTGCCTAGTGATACTATTGCTAACCCAATAATGAGGTTTAACTGTGGACTTGCATCATGCCACGACGTTAAGTAAGGCGCTGCTTGGGAGGCAACTCAAGACCTCTTATCGCTTTATTTTTGCTTTAAGAAATAATGGTGTGTTGTTTGTGTAGGTCGAAGTGGAAAAGTTGTTGAAAAGTACAGATTGGCGAGCAAAAGGTCCAGTCAGTGCATCATCAAAGAGGTCGGCGACCCCGACTTAGACCACCGTTGGACTCAAGACATCTTTAAAGTGGAGTATGTAAAACTCGGCGATCCCAGGAAATTATTAGCGATTCGTCGACCAGGTCGGCGATCGCGATCTTGTCCGCCATTTGGACCTCCAGATTTACTGGAAGTCTTGTAAAACTCGGCGAGGTAAGTGACCACTCGGCGTGTCGCTGAGTGGTTTGGCAGGCACGACTAATGTCGCCGAATGGGCATGAACTGGACGGGTTTTATAAGGCCAAAGGTTTAAAATTTCAAACTCTTCACTTTCCCTCACTTTAAATCTTCACAAACTCACACCCGCACCTTAGTTTATATATTGTCGCATTTCTAGAAGTATTTTAGCCGTTGATTTGTGCTCGGACTGGGATTACATTGTCACCTTGCATTTCAGTATCAATTTAATCGGTATTAAATGTTGGTTTTCTGAACTCCGAGTTTACTTTTGGCATTTTGTACTCATTTGCAAATGATATTATCTTGTTGAAGTGTGCTGGGCCTCTCTGATAGGATTAGAATGTTCAAATGCCTTCTTTGATTTGATAATCTTGCCCGTAATATTTTGAGCGTTGAAATCCCGTATTTTTGTTCCTTAAAATTGGTTAAATCTTGTGGGGTTGTGCTTGCATGTTGTTGAGTCTAGTCGGGTAAAGTCTAAGTAACCCGTGTTTGTGCTAAATGACGTAATTTTCCCAATGATAGAGCGGGTGACATCATTCTTAAGGGCAAAAGTCATCAAATGGCCAAATTTGGCAAAATCGGGAGAAGTTTGAGTATCCCGGAATAATGGGTGTAATGGGTCTTGCTTTAATTTGATGGGTGCATACTTTGATTTTGTTTTTGGGGGTTGCGGGGTTGAATTTGAGAAGTTGGGTTAAAAGTAGGTACGTTGGGTCATTTGGCGAGCTGGGTCGAGCTCGCCGAACCACTCGGCGGTTCGCTGAAGTTCCCCATCTCACCTTTAATTTCTTGCTAAATAAGTAGTTTAGCTCTGTACCTTTTGGTGAGAAGCCTGAGGTCGCCAAAAGCACTCGACGACTCGTCGAAAGTCTTCTTGATCGCCTTTTTGCACTATAACTTTCGGCAGGCTAGCCCTTGCTCGCCGAAAGACCCTTTCAATTGCCGACTTGCTAAAAATTTTAAGCCAATCCCTTCGGTGAGCTCGACCTAGCTCACCAAAGAGATTCGGCGACTTGCCGACTGGTTCTGCGAGTCTGTCTGCAACTATTTTTTTGTGCTTTTGTTTGAAGGTTTTCTAACTTTTTCCTGATGTTTTGCAGATATGGTAAAGAACAATATTGTAATGCCATCCTGGAAAAGAGCACGGGATATCACAATAAATGAAGGGGGGTCAAATCCTCTAAAGAAGGGAAGACAAGAACCTCCACCTATAGATAAAGGCAATGGCAAGAGGCCCATTTTTGACAGGGAGACTACTCCCCAAGGCCCCTATATTCCTTCATGGGTCCGGGGATTCTATGCAGTTGTGCAGGCCTTTTTAATGGATACACCCTTGGCAGCTTCTAGTGGGTCTGGTACTGCTGTTTCTTTTGAGGTGACTCCGGGTACTGAGACCCAGGACCAAAGTGATGCACCGGGCACTGATGGCCAGACAGATGGAGCGACTGTGTAGACAGGACCCCCTCTTTACCTCCCTCTCCGTCGTACTTTATTTCACTTTTGGATATTTTTATTTGTATTTGAGAGCAAATGTTTTATTTGTGGTGGGGTGAGGCCCACCTGACCTTTTGTGATTTTATGACTCTCTATTTTTATTTGTGTTGAATGTGGCTATTCTTTTGCAAATTTGAGTATCAGTTTTGATCAATACAGGTGACTTGAATAATGCTCTCAATTGAACAAACATGAATGTGCGGCTACGATGAGGCCAAATGAAATTGCATAGGCAATATGTGAACTTTTTGCATCTCGTTGTGACTAGCCAAGTATCAAATTGAGTCTCTTGTGATGAACATTGCACACTAGCGAAGGTGTGGAGTCTTGTTTGTCATTGGTGTCAATGCCTTGTGTGATGAGCTTACTATGAATCATGCATGATGACACCTAGAATTTTCCCTATTAGTCTGGTTGACTAAGTGATGCAATCTCATGATAGGATCTTAGGCAACTTTGAAGAGTGTGAAACAATTTGACATATACCTCTATTGTGGCCTACCTTGTGAGTGTGTGATCTTTGTTTGAGCACCCTTTGAACCTTATCCCTTTTCTTGGAAGAAACTTGATGAAATTTTGACTTTTCTTTATCCATTACCCATAATCCTCATGAATTGTGGTTAGTTTGAATAGCCAACTTAGGCCAAAAGCCTAAGTTGGGAGTGTGGTGAAAAGAGAAGGTAAATCAAGATGTGCAAGAAAGTCCCCTTTGACCCATGGTTTTGAGAAAAATGGAATCCCTCCATATAAAAGAAAAAGAACGAAAAAAAAGTTGTGGAATAAAATTGTGAAAATGCAAAAAGAAATGGGGCTTCCAACAGTCCATGGAAAGTGGATAATGGGATTACTTGTGAGCACGAATGAAAATGATGAAGAAAAGGGAAGAAAGAGTTGTTCACACCACATTTAACGAGGAATACAACCATTGAGCCTAAATGATCATACCTTTGCACTCAGCCCTGTTACAATCCTTGAAAAGACCTTTTTGATCTTGAGTGAGCTGAAACAAATGTTGGTTGGAAAATATGGGCAAACCTATGGGTGAAGTCATGCATTGTATTTATATTTGTGAGTGTGAGCGTTGCATTTGATTCTGGAACTTTAAATTGTGAACCATTGTGTGTAAATATGGAATCATTCTTTGTGTGAGGGCATTTGATCACTTTTGTTGAGCTTGAACTTGTATTTGAAGCTAGTATTGTGAGCTTGAGATTCTTTGATAATGGTGAGTCACAACTTGAAACTTTGAGTGCACATTTGATCCTTGCATGAATAAGTTGAGTCTTTTTGTGTGCATGAATAAGTTGAGTCTTGTGTAGCACTGTTTGAGACATCTTTTTGAACTGCTGAACTTGAGTTTTACTTGTGGACAAGCAAAATTTTAAGTTGGGGGTGTTGATGAGTCCACAATTTGGACTCATTTAGGGCTTTATTTGAATAGATTTAGTGTCCTCAAATGCATATTTTGTGCCAATAACTGATGTAAATCCTTGAATTTCAGGTATTTGGATTGAGGAACAAAGCATGGACACTATTGAGCAAAAAGAAACAAGACAGTTGAAAGAACGAAGGAAAAAAGGCCTGAGGATCGCCTAACCCATTAGGCGAGTCGCCGAATGGCCAAGGTCTCGCCTAATGTTCCAGAGTGCCAAGCCCTGAAGGAGAAAATCTAGTCGGCGAGAGAAAAGAGCAGTCGGTGAGTCACCGAACGGTTCCGCGATGCAGTACCATATCGCCAAAAGTTATAGAACCTGAAGATGCTGAAGGAAAAATCAAAACGGAGATGAAAATGACCAAAGGGCGGACCGCCGATTGGATCGGCGATCCCGACTAACTGCGCCGACTGAACCTCCGACACACTTTTTTGACAACTATAAATACTTGTTTAAATTTTTAGCTTAGTATCTGATATTTTGTTGAAACATAATATTTTTCAGTTTTTGAAGTTGAGAGCTTAGAGCTGAATAGAGAGACAATATTTCCTTAGTTTTGAAGATTTCCATTTCTAAGAAATTTGAAGTGGGTGTTGAATATTCTTCATCTTAGACCTTTGTAAAGACAATATCAATCGTACCTAGTTGATGGAAACATAACGATTTTTACATTTTTACTATGTCTAGCTAAAACTCCAATTCTTGGGGTGTGATTATGTGATTATAGGTTGATTTAACTGTTGTGTATTGTTAATTGATAGTTTATTTGCTGTTTAAAAGTGATTTCGTTCTGTAATTGTTGTTTAATTTAATGGGTTGTAGTTGCAAATGCAATCTTAACTTCATGTTTTTGGCTTGCTCAAGAGAGAGGTTTTAAAACCAAAATTACTGAATTGATGGTCTATGGGTATTGGGTTGTCATGGGTTCAACTCGAGAGAGTGAACCCTAAACCCTTTTTCACACATTCTACTCGAGAGAGTGAATGGACTAAAGTGAAGGTTGTGCTTCATTGCTGCTTATTGGTGTTCAAGAGAAACCAATTTGATTTGGGGTAAATTGTTCGAGAGAAAGTTTATCCCACTTAAGTCTAACTTATTCACTGATTTGCAGCTGTTTACTATTAATTGCAATTATCCGGTTGTTTACCTTAGCCCATCATCCAATCACATCCCAAGAATCTCGTCTCCATATTCGTATTTTCGTGCTATTTGCTGTTTTAGTTGATAATCGAATACAAAAACCCCTTGATATTTGACACTTGTGTCACTTATAATTTAAACCATGCTTTTATTCATAAATATTTTTAGCTACGATTGACTTGAGCATATTCTTACTTGCCTATTGATTCTCAATTACGAACCACTCCCTTGGGACTCGACCCCAACTCACTAGTTGGGTTATATTACTATTGAATGATCGTTGATGCTTAGTATTGGATGAAGTATCTTTGATAGCGTTCAGTTATCGCAACCCAAGCAAATAGAGATACCATTGCTCCCGGGAACCCAAAAATGGGTACGACGATGACAAAGATAAGGGACTTCACTAGCATGCATCCTCTGGAGTTCCATGGTTCCAAGGTGGATGATGATCCTCAAGAGTTCATTGATGAGGTGTATAAGATAGTGAGAATTATGGGATTGTCTACGGTTTAAAAGGCGGAATATGCCGCTTACCAACTCAAGGGTGTTTCTTAAGTTGGTTCAACCAATGGAAACAAGAGAGGGCGGTTGATACGAGTCCTCTTGATTGGGATAAATTCAAAGGAGATTTTCTTGATCGTTTCTTCCCTCTTGAGATAAGAAAGGAAAAGGTTCTTGAGTTTATTAATCTCTATCAAGGTAATATGAGTGTAAAATATGATGCTTTGAAGTTTACTGAATTGGCTAAGTATGCTCCAACTATGGTTTCCAACTCTAGGGCAATAATGAATAAGTTCGTGTCGGGTTTGTCCAAAATGATGGTCAAGGAGTTCCATACCGCCATGTTAATTAATGAGATGAATATATCTCATTTGATGTTACATGTCCAATAAATTGAAGAGGAAAATCTCAAGGAAAGGGCAAGAGAGTCCAAGAGGGTAAGGATCAGTGATGGTGACTTTTCTCATTCTAGGTCCGACGGACATGGGTGTCCTCAATTCTGGAAAAAGTTTTCTGATCAAGGTTCTTTTAATGTTCTGGCTCCTAAAATCAACAAAGATAAGGTGCCTAAACCTAAGCCTCAAGGAGGTTGTTGTAATCGATCTTCTATATCTACTTGCACTAGGTGTGGCAAGAATCATGATGGCAAATGCTTGGCCGGTACAATGGTTTCTTTGGTTGTGGAAAGAGTGGTCACAAAGTGAAAGATTGTTCGTTGCAAGCTAGCAAGGGTAAGGATGGTAGGCAAGCGCAACCTAGTTGTTCTAGTGTAGGTTCTCCGAAGAAAAATAGATTTTATGCTCTTCAGACTCGACATGATCATGAAGAGTCTCCTGATGTGGTGATTGGTATGTTTAAAGTCTTTCACCTTGATGTTTATGTTTTGCTTGATCTGAGTGCTACCTTATCGTTTGTTACTCCTTATGTGGCCATGAGATTTGATGTTGGTCCTGGAATTCTTTCTAATCCCTTTCATATCTCTACTTCCGTCTGTGATTCTGTTGTTGCTAAGAGAGTTCATAGAAATTGTCCTATTTTCGTTTCATATAGAGTCACTCATGTTGATCTTGTAGAGCTTGATATGTTAGATTTTGATGTCATTCTTGGGATGGATTGACTTCATACATGTTATGCTTCCATAGATTGTAGGACCCGAGTGGTCACATTCAAGGTTCAGATTGAACATATCATGTCAAAAAGGAAAGGACTACATTAAACTGCAGCACTAGGTTCAGGTCTACGAGGTCAGTCTACGGGTCGTAGACCAGTCTTGAAGAAAGGGAGAAAATAATTTTTCAAAATCTAGTCCCCTTACCTCTTTTACGGTTCACCAAGACAGCCCTTCGATCTTTGTACGAGTCTTAGATAGGTCTCGTAGGTGGGTTCCTGACTTGGTGAGATTTTAGGGTCAAGTTAGTTTCTACATTTGGTGTCTATGGACCGTAGGAAGACATACGAACCGTAGATAGGTTTTGTCAAAAGTTGGTTCAAGTAAAGGGTTTCTAAACTTTTCTACAGTTGATCAGGACATTCTGTGTAAAGTTCTACAGATCGTAGGTCCAAACCGTAGAAGGACTTTGACAGTTACTTTTCAAGGGCTTTTGGGTTTTTTCCTAATTTTTTAAAAATAATACTATGTCATTATTTCTTTTACCCTAAGACCTGTATAAAACTTTTAAGTCCTAAAACTACCCACTTCAATCCAATTTTCCTAATTACCTAAACCTAACCAAGTTAACTCCCCAAATTCCTCTCAACCTAAGAAAGAAGAAGAAGCTAGGATTCAATTCAAGTCTCCAATTTACCATTCATCTTGGTCTTTGAGTAGCAATGCGTATGAATTTTGATTTCTGAGTTAGGAGCGCTTGAAACATCAGTCTTACTCATTAATATACTATAAAACAAAAGTGGCCCTCATTCTCTTATGAGAGATAAGGACTCTGTCTACAACCAATTATCTTTAACAAAAAAATACATTTCCTTATTGTAGACGATGCTTTCTTATCTTAACTTTATAAGTGATATCCACTTCTTACTTCATAAAATATTACTATTAAATAAGTTTAATAATGTTTAAATAAGAAGAGGTCGCACTGGCAAGTGAAATCATACTAGATAATGTCACATCCCGAGGCTACCCCCTGGACCCGGACACGGGAATCTGACTGAATTCTAGGGACCTAATGGGTGAAAGGAACCCACTAGTGAAATCCAACATACCTGGTGACGAATTCCACGTAGAAATCTTTCGATTTTGGGGCAAGAACTGATAGAACCTTGTTGCATTTTTTAACTAGGGTTCTTGACCTCTTTCTCCTCTTACGCTCTAATTTTGATGAATGATCTGACTTAGATAAGTTCTAGTTATGTTTCTAGGCTAAAAATGACCAAAACTACGTAGTTTAGGGGTACAACGCATAAGGAAAAGTCCAAACGACCTCTGACTTAAAAGTTGTCGGGGTCACCGACGGGCGAGACTGACGGACCGTCGATCAACTTACGGTCCGTGCTAGTCAACCATTAATCGTGACTGAGAGCTGAAATAGGGGTTTTGATCAACGGACATGGACCCACGGTCTGTGACCTGACCTACGATCCGTGGGTCCGGCTGTGCATCGAGACTTAGGATATTTTTCTGGGGCTGAGTCTGGGGAGGGTTGCAGATGCGAACCACGTACCAGCACAGGCCGTGGGTCACCCTATGGTCCGTGGGTGACAACCGTGGGTTGCACCTGCAACTTCTGGAAATCTGCATTAAGGTCTATTTTTCGGGTACGGGGTGTTACATGTTCCTACTACTAAATACTGGAAACTGATTTCTGACTGAACTAAGTTCCAAGAACATGAAAATACGCTGAAAATGCAAGTACAACTTGAAGGAACATGATGCTAAGACTGGAATTGCACATGAATGACTGAAAAATTAAAGAGGAACTATTACCTCAAGTTGGAATGGAAGCAGAAGGGAAGAGGTGATGATACTTGGCCTTCATGAATGCTTCCGCTTTCCAAGCTCGACGGACTGACTCATCCACAAAATCTTGACTGAAGCGACTTCTTTGTTTCTCAACCTTCGAACCTGACGATCAAGGATTTCAACTGATACCTCTTCATAACCGAGACTATCCTTCACATCCACACTTTCTAAAGGTACTATAGATACTGGATCATCCACACACTTTTTTAGCAACGAAATGTGCAAAATCAAATGCACTGCTGCTAGTTCTGTTGGAAACTCTACCTCATAACACTTTACCAACCCTCTTCAAGATCTTGTAAGGGCCTACATATCTAGGACTGAGCTTCCCTTTCTTGCCAAATCTCATTACCCCTTTCATGGGCGACACTTTCAAGAAAACCCAATCATCAACTTGGAATTCTAATTCCCTTCTCTTTACATTTGCATAGGACTTATGGCGTCTCTGGGCTGTCTTAAATCTATCTCTAATGAGTTGCACCTTCTCCATAGCATCATGAACTGAATCTGGCCCTATCAAGGCTGCTTCACCTATTTCAAACTAACCAATTGGAGATCTATATCTACACCCATACAATGCCTCATAAGGGGCCATCTTAATGCCGAAGTGGTAACTATTACTGTAGGCAAGCTCTATTAGAGGTAGGTGATCATCCCAACTACCCTTGAAGTCGATCACACAGGCTCTTAATATGTCCTCTAAGGTCTGAATGGTACGCTCTGCCTGACCATTCGTATGTGGATGAAATGATATGTTAAGATTAACCTAAGTACCAAGACCCTTCTGAAATGACTTCCAGAAATAAAAGGTAAATTGAGGACCTTGAGATAATAGACAAAGGAAACCCATGCAACCTGACTATCTCATTAATGTAAAGCTTGGCGTAGTCCTCTGCCGAGTCTGTAGTCATAACATCCAAAAAGCGCACAGACTTAGTGACTCTATCAACTATCACCCAAATAGAGTCATGATGTCTGCGAGTACCACGTAAACCTGTGATGAATTCCATGTTGATCACTTCCCACTTCCAAGTAGAAATGTCGATCTCTTGAGTCATACCTCCTGGTTTCTGATGTTCTACCTTGACTTGCTAACAATTGGGGCACTTAGCCACAAAATCCGCTATATCCCTTTTCATACCATTCCACCAAAAGACTTTCTGCAGATCACGGTACATCTTAGTGGCACCGGGAAGAATAGAGTATCTAGAGTTATGGGCTTCTTCAAGAATCTGTTGCCTCAACTCACCCACCTTAGGAACACATAATCGACCCTGATAGCGAAGTACACCATCTCGCCCTTGGGAGAAAACCTCAACTCTCTGCTGATGGACTGCACCCTTTAGTTGAAGTAGTATCGGATCACTGTCTTATTTTTCCTTAACCTCCACTACCAATGAAGATTCTGACCCATTCTGAACTGTTACACCGCCATCTGATATGCTCATAAGACGAACTCCTAAGCGAGCAAGTCTGTGAACATCCTTTGCTAGCTCTTTCCTTTCTTCCTCAACATGTGCTTCTAAGAGCATCTTCTACTACGTTGGCCTTACCAGGATGGTAATGCACACTTATATCATTGTACTTGAGGAACTCAAGCCATCTCCTCTGGCGAAGATTCAACTTTTTCTGGGTGAACACATACTGGAGGCTCTTATGGTCTGTGAACACATCTACCTGAACACCATACAAGTATATCTCCAAATCTTAAGTGCAAACACCACTACTGCAAGCTCGAGGTCATGAGTTGGATAGGTCTTCTCATGCACCTTAAGCTGTCTAGAAGTATATGCTATAACCTTCCCTCGCTGCATCAACACACAACCTAGGCGGACTCTGGATGCATCACAATATATAACATAACCGTCTGACCCCTCTGGTAGAGTCAAAACAAGAGTTGTAGTCAACCTAGTTTTCAGTTCTGTAAAGCTTTTCTCACAATCATCTGACCACTGGAACTTGACCTTCTTCTGCATCAACTTAGTCATTGGAGAGGCTATGGATGAAAATCCTTCCACGAACCTTCTATAATAACCCGCTAGACCCAAGAAACTTCTGATATCTGTAGGAGAGGTAGGTCTGGGCAACTGTTTCACTACTTCCATTTTCTGAGAATCCACTCGAATCCCTTCGCTAGACACAATATGCCCAAGGAAAGCAACATATTGCAACCAAAACTCACATTTGCTAAACTTAGCGAATAACTGGCGATCTTTGAGAGTTTGCAGGACAACTCTTAAATGATTCACATGTTCTTCCTCATTCCTAGAGTAAATAAGGATATCATCAATAAAGATGATAACGAATAAGTCCAAATACTTCTTGAACACTTTGTTCATCAAATCCATGAAAGCTGCAGGAGAATTGGTTAGTTCAAATGACATAAATACAAATTCATAATGACCATACCGAGTTCTGAAAGGTGTCTTCGAAATGTTACTATCTCTAGCTTTGAGCTGATGATAACCCGATCTGTGGTCTATCTTTGAGAAATGACTAACACCCTGAAGTTGGTCGAACAAGTCATCAATCCTGGGTATGGGATACTTATTCTTGATTGTGACCTTGTTCAACTGTCTATAGTCAATGTACATCCTGAGAGAACCATATTTATCCTTCACGAACAATACTGGTGCATCCCATGGGGAAATACTGGGTCTGATGAAGCCTTTATCTAGAAGGTCTTTCAATTACTCTTTCAATTCCTTAAGCTCTGTTGGAGCCATTCTGTAAGGAGGAATAGAGATAGGCTGGGTATCTGGAAGGAGATTAATTCCAAAGTCGATTTCCCTTTCGGGAGGAACTCTGTGAATATCTTTTGGGAACACTTCTGGGAACTCATTCACTACTGGGACTGACTCAAGAGTTGGGGTTTCGAAGCTTGAATCCTTAACCCAAACTAGATGATAGAGATAACCCTTATAAATTATCTTTCTTCCCTTAAGGTAAGAAATAAATGGACCCGTAGGCGCTAGGCTACTACCTTCCATTCTAAGATTGGTTCATTTGGAAACTGGAAACGACCAATCCTTGTTCTATAATCGACTGAGGCATAACATGAATGTAACCAATCCATGCCTAGAATGACATCGAAGTCTATTATTTTTAACTATACAAGATCTGCTGAGGTGACTTTCTGGGAGATTGTGACAGGGCAATTTCTGTATACTCATCTAGCTATAACTGGGTCATCAACTGGAGTAGAGACTGAGAAGGGTTCTGAAAGAGTTTCTGGACTGACATTAAAGTTGACTTCAATATAAAGAGTTACAAAGGAAAGAGTAGCCCTTGGGTTTAACAATGCATAAACATCTAGGTTAAAAACTCGTAACATATCAGTGACGACATCAGGAGAATCTTCCTGATCTTGGCGAGCCTGAAGA
This sequence comes from Solanum chiquidenum, assembly GCA_029582725.1. NCBI lineage: Eukaryota > Viridiplantae > Streptophyta > Magnoliopsida > Solanales > Solanaceae > Solanum > Solanum chiquidenum. Next base: position 23,633 of record JAJOOS010005345.1, on the reverse strand, counting down.
GCATACAACCTGTTTTGGCACTGACCGCCACCTGTACCAGATGAGTTACCCTGTTGAGTCAGGCGACCTGCTGGTGCTGCTGAAGTTGTGGATTGCGCTCTACCATTGTTACCTTCTTGACCCTATTTAGAAGGACAATCTTTCAACTTGTGACCAGACTGACCACACCCAAAGCATTCTTCCTTTCCTGTAAAACACTCGCCCGAATGGTTCTTACCACACTTTGGACAAGTTGGGTAGGTTCTGGTGCCTGAAATACTACCTTGAGACTTGGAGCCTGATGCCCTACCTTTCTGATCATTTCAGAACTTGGAGGATGGAACGCCAGCTGATGAAGGTGCTGGAGTTGAAAACTTCTACTGAAACTATGAGCGATTACGACCACCCGATTTCTATTGAGAATAGTCATAGTTATCGGTCCTAGCCTTCTTATTCTCCTTGTCCTATTCCCTAAACTTATCACCCTCAACCTGCTGAGCATGAGTCATGAGCGTAGAGATAATCATATCTTCCAGCAACATAGTATTTCTACACTTTGTTTTCACAAGATCAAATACCCCATACATGAACTTGTTCTTTTTGAGCCCTGAAATCGGCCACCATGTGAGGAGCATACTTGGAGAGTTGGGTGAACTTGAGTCCATACTCTTGGACCGTCATAGAACCCTGCCTCAAGTTCATAAACTCCTGAGCTTTTGCCTCCCTCAACTCTCTTGGGAAGAACCTGTCCACAAAGGTCTCACTGAAGCATTCCCAAGTAATAGGAGCTGAATATGTACCCTTGGTTTCCTTCCACTGAGTATACCAGATATGAGCTACATCCTTAAGTTGGTAAGATGTCAACTCAACCCGATCATTCCCAGTTACCTGTATCACTCCAAAGATCTTCTTGACCTCATCAATAAAGTTTTGGGGATCCTCACCAGTCTGTGATCCTAAGAACTCAGGCAAATTTATCCTAACGAAATCACGAGCTCTAGTTGCAGCTGACCCAACATTAGCAATTGTCAGAACTGGAACCTGCTGATTGTTCTGGTTGGTCACACTCTAAGCCAACAACTAGATAGTGTTCTGAAATTCAGCATTTGAAACTTCCTGATCTGGGACTGGAGGAGATGCGTTAGCATTGCGTGTATTAGCATTCCTCGGGATAGCTCTATGAGGAGGCATGATCTTAAAGTGCAAACATCGAGTTAAAACGAGGAATTAGATCACACCTTACGCACGATAAGAGTAACAAGAAAATGAAGTTTTCCTAAAATATTTTGCAGCCTCCTTCTCATTAGATGTGGTGCACTTCACACCCATGAAAATGACTCTACTTAGTGCGGCTTTTCAGACATCCTTGGACACTTAAACCTAGTTCTCTGATACCAAGTTTGTCATGCCCCGAGGCAACCCCCTGGATGCGAACATGAGACCTAGGATCATGAATGACCCCAAACTAACCCTACTGGCATATCATAAGCATACTAAAGCAAACTGAATTAATAAATACTGTGCGGAAGCTAAATCATATAAATAATCTACAAGGATGGGGAATACCCATATACCAAGTCTGAATATATGAAAACTGAGAGTTTGAATACAAATGAAAAGTCAAACGCCAACACTAAAGTTGAAATTAACTATGTCTGAATTAAAGCCTCTACTAACTAGAAATGTTGGGACATGCCCCAGCTAGATCTAGCAAAATTGAAAGTAAAGCTAAAAGAAAGAAAGATAATCACGTCACTAGTCCTCAAAGAATGAGGACTCACCACTGATGTTGCTGAGCTAAAGATCGGGAACCGATCTATGCATGATTTGACTGCTGAGGACCTGAACCTATATCACGAGAAGATGTAGCTTAGAGTATTTGTAAGTACTTGAAAGGTACTGAGCATGTAGGATAGAATAAAGCTGAATAATAACATAATTGAACAAGCAATAAAACAATGATATAATCTGAACATAAAAAGGTTACTGGAAATACTGAACAAGGCTAAACTGAATACAATGACCAAGTTTATAATATGATGAGATGGAATACTGAACTATACTGATAACATGGTAAATGCAATATAATCTGACTGATCTGAAAGGGAGCTACTAATAACCGACATAAAACCACATGACCTAAATGTGGAGTCCGATGTATACGCCCCATCGAGAGGACCCAATATATCCTGCCAGAGGTATAGAGGCATGCTGGCGTGATCACTAAAAATGTAATGCCCAACAGAGGGGACTTATCCTACAGGCACATAGTTCTGGGACTTGAGGGTGACTGACCCTAGTCCACTCGGTATTAAGCTTCTCCCAATTGATTAAGTAATTAACACTTTATGACTGAAATGTTGTAATACTGGATAGCTCAAAATACTGACATGCAAACTGAGAATGCAACATTAATATACTGATAATAATGCATTCAAAAACTGAGGTATGTTTATATATATAACTGAATTAACTGACCTAGCATGTGTAATTCATGAACTAAAAGAACTACATAGCTAGGGTTCTGAGTTTATGCATGAATCTGGGAAAAACGATAGTAAAATCATAATAATCTAATTAGGAACATTAAAGTAACTAATTCATAATAAACTGTTGAAACTCAAGAAACCCTAGGTCTAGATAATATGAAGGGAATCAAGAATCTTACTGAATTCTAGGGACCTAATGGGTGAAAGGAACCACTAGTGAAATCCGACATACCTGGTGATGAATTCCACGGCGAAATCTTTCGATTTCGGGGTTGAAACTGATGGAACCTTGCTGCATTTTGAACTAGGGTTCTTGACCTCTTTCTCCTCTTACACTCTAATTTTTCAAAGTTTTGATGAATGATCTGACTTAGGTAAGTTCTAGTTATGTTTTTAGGCTAAAACTGACCAAAACTACGTAGTTTAGGGGTCCAATGCATAAGGAAAAAACCAAACGACCTCTGACTTAAAAGTTGTCGGGGTCACTGACAGACAGGACTGACGGACCGTCGATTGACTGATGGCCCGTGCTGGTCAATCATCAATCGTGATTGAGAGCTAAAATAGAGGGTCTGATCCACGGACACGGACCACGGTCTGTGACCTGACCTACGATCTGTGGGTTGACACTTAGAATATTTTTCTGGGGCTGAGTCTGGGGAGGGTTACAGATGCGAACCACGGACCACATGCATGGGTCGTGGGTCACCCTACGGTTTGTGGGTGGCAACCGTGGGTTGCACCTGCAACTTCTGGAAATATGTTTGTTTTTGGATACGGTTACAATGGTATCATCTCTATGATTGCCAGCCTACATGTCAAAATCAATTGATGATGTAAATAATATTAAGGAAAAGGCCAATGATAATAAGAGAAATATTAATATTCAAATCCAATCTACAACACATCGATATTTATTTTGGTAGGTTAGTCAACACAGTTCTTATGAACATAGACCTACTACTTTGCAATAGCAGAATAAACACACCATAGACCAAGCTACAAAGTACAATTCTAGAAAAATTATAGTGGTCACTAATAACTAAAATATAATGAATGCTTATGACAAAAAATAGTGGTTCCCAATTCAATCGATATTTTCTTTTACATTCTAGAAATTAAAGTGTAGATACAAATCAACCAAATAAAATGGAAGGATGTACTAAAAGGGGCTTATGCTAGAAGCATATGTATTCTCACTAAAGTATCACAACATATAATAGGGAAAAGTCATATATAATTAATTGTGTGATATTTTAACATCTTAAAGCATCTAAAATGTTTACTAACAGAACAATTTTATAAATAAAAAAATAAATGTATGAACTTAGAAGAACGAAACAATACTTATGGCTCTAATAGTAATTAAATCAACATGTGATCTCAACTTGAAAATCTATAGTCAAACAAGAAAGTACACAAAACATAATGAACAAATCGAGTTGTACTTGACTAAATATCACAATATTTTTTTCTGAGAATACATTTTGAAAGAGAAAATGATACGAGCATCTAATACACATGGTTTCTTTTTTTTAAAAAAGTGGTTCAAATAATTGAATATGTGAATCAAGAACTCTATCAATCCCTTCATAGAAGAAATGTTTTTCAGACACATGATAATGATATGCCAAGCATATAAATAGTTGAGATGCAAGTAAGCTGGCATGGACATCAACGCTATAAAAAGTGAAAGAAAGCCAAAATTCTTCTATTTATGAAAGTAAAATTCTATCATGGGATGAACATTTAGACAAAAAAAGAAACAGTAAAAAAATTATAATGTCATTGATACTTCATCACTTTCCCCAAATGCACTCCATTCTTGTGCTAAAAGAGATGAAAAAAGCAAGGTAAATGGAAATTAAGAAGTTGATGCTAATAAGTATTATAAGAACCAACAAAAATCTTGAATTGCAAACAAAATTAGAACCAATCGAGATTACATACAATTCAAAACTTCTCATTTTCAAAAATTGAATTTCAGATCTCTAGTCTAAAACTCTCATTTATAAATTAATTAATTACATACAATTAATGTGTGAATCTTCAATCTCAAACACTTATTCCCATACCAACACAAACACATAAAAGAAAAAGAAAACTAATACTCACCATTTTCACAAGAAAGCAAAACAGAGAAATCGTTGCTATGCAATGAAAACGAATAGTCAAAGGGAGTGAGTGTTGAATATATACTAATACAAGTGATTGTAACAATCTTTGTCTTCAAATTAGGGTAGAAAGTTAATTGATTACTCTGTATGTGTTAATTTATTCGTCTTACATTCCTTTTTAGTTTATTTTTAAAAGAACATGCCACATCCCAAAAACTGGGTCATGATGGCACCTACTAAAATCCGCTAGTAGGTAAGCTTAACCCTTAGTCCAAAATCGAAAATAACAGGCCTAGGGAGTTAAAGAGATAGAGAGAAATAAAATAAAGCATTTCAAGAAAAAAGAACAGAAATAAGGTAAAAATATACATATATAAACCCTCCAACGAGGAAAAAATACAAGATCCCACCCAAAACCTGGTGGGTGCTGGTGCAAAGCTATTGAAAAAAGAGAATGCATACTAGACATAAACAAATAAATACACAAATTGTCTCGGAATATAAAGGACAAGCCAAAAATTATATACAGAAGGAGATGAGTCAACTCTGATCACCAATAAGCTCACCCTCTATCTCTGCGATGTCAACATCAACAACACGAGAATCGTCGCGGACAACAAGTGCTCGGATCTACATTAACAAAAAGATGTAGAATACCAAAATAATAGGTATTTAGAAGGCATCATAGGCCGACTGCGATTGCGATTGTAATAACAAGAAAACCAGTGAGTAAAACAAGGTACGTAATAGGGAGAAAGTAAAGGCATAACTAATATCTTGGAGTCTTATTTTGGAACAACTAGTCCTCCAAAAATCTTACACCAGAAAGCATTATAAGAACCAGTAGTTCCCGATATCTTACCCAAATTTTATATCATAATGGACACACAAGCACCTAGAAGCTCCCAGAATCTTACATTGGATTAGTTGTATAGAACCTAAGCTTATCTCAAATTCATACTTTGGAATAGCCACAACACTAGCAAGCCCATATAGGAATCTCACCTCGGGTCACTTATAATGAAAAGAGGAAAAAAAGGGAGGGTTCTGAATGAGTCTAGCTAACCACTCACCAAAACTGACCAACCTTAGATACTAAAATGGCACCCTAACTTGGAAGGTCATATCTAACCCAACCTCAAGACCAAAAATTATCTCCGTGGCTCCGAAAATCAACCTCCAAAGAAACCCTAGCCCAAACCTAGGAGAAGGCTTCTCAAAACTAACACTAAGGTCATTCTAGTCTAAGCTCAACTCACGTGCGCAAACAAATATCAATAAAACATGGATATCTTAATCATTACACAAAAATAACCAAAATAAGGCTAAGCTAACCCAATTATGATGTAAACCCCAAAACATGCTTGAAATCAACCCCACACGTAGCTAATTAGCATGCTAGCATATTCACAAAAAGATCTATGGATAGTAAGTCGTAGCCTACCTCAAAGCCGATCACACACACTCCAAAATTTCTAAATGAAAGCATCCCCCTTACGAGAAGCCTATGAATGATGGAATGCTATCATATTAATGATCCCGGAGTCAATACGGTCATTTTGACACCTAATTTGCAATAACTAAAGACAAAACTAAAACAAGCCAAAAATGACACTGTGGGACCAACGTGAGGAATCCAAAAATTGGTTCCATCAATGGATTCTTACTAGCTGAAGGAGCTTATGCTAGGAAAAAAGGTAGAATCCGAGTTTTGAAATGCCCTGAAACATATCATGTATTAAAATTTTAGATAATTCAAAAAAAATCAAACCAAAAAGGATTCGAGGGGAACTTATGAATTTAATGCGCCAAAAATGATCCCACCAACATCCCAAAACACTACCCAAAAATTCAAAGAAATAATCAACAATTTATACTCCTAATCAAGCTCTCAACGATGTACTTATGGAGGAACTAGTAGAACTGAGCTGCTGAAAAATGTAGAGACTAAATATAACATCCACCACGTTACTCATCTTGATCGCGGGACCCATGGGTCGTGGTCCCAATGATCAATTACTGGCTGGGACCACTGGTCCTTCATTGCGATCGCATGGGTCAACACTCACAACTGCAAAAACCAAGAACAAAGTCCTACACGAACGTGACTACGAGCACGCGAAGGCCAATTTCATTGGATTTTGTGAAAGGTGGCTCAAGGCACACGGGCATGAAGAACAAATTGAGGAGCACCAGCAAGGGATGCACTTGCTCAAACAAGAAGTTGGCAAAATGTACAAATGGAGGCTAGGGATTCATTCAGAATCTCATGCATATAAATGAACTATGCTACCCCACTAAGTTCGGCATTCCGAACTCAACGGAGAGGTCAAAATATTAAACAGAGGTCGTCTCGATAAAAATTGGGTCTCACATTCAAGGCATCATTTATACCAAATTCCACAAGATTGCTCGATGAACGACTAAGTGATCGAACTGTCAATTCTAGCAAGTTAAAAATGACTTGAGGTCACTATAGGAAAACTCTAAACGCCAAAAATATCACAAAATGTAGAAAATAATCTAGAGGGTCATTACAACATCCACTACTAAATGAATTTTGTACTCAAAAGTAAAGAGGGAAGAAGTACCCGAAGTCTCGAACGTGTAGGGATACTGGGTCTGGAAGTCATGCTTGGTCTCCCATGTATACTCCTCAACCGGTTGATGCCTTCATTACACTAGAGCCACATGAATCTCCCTCGAATGCAATCGTATGACATCTCTAGCTAAAATAGCAACTAGCTCCTCCATGAAGGTCAAATGGTCATCCAACTAGAGTGAGTCATCAAAACATATGGGATTATTCAGGAACATATCGGTGAAACAACGACACATGAAAACTTAGATGGATAGCCGAATAAGAATGTGACAAGGCCAATTTATAAGCAACATCGCCAATAACTCAAAAGATCTCCAAAAGGCAAATATACTTGGGGATAAGCTTGTCCGACCTCCCAAACCTCATAACACCTTTCAAGGGCGATACTCGGAGAAAGATAAGATCACCTATACCAAACCTCAAAGGAAGAAACTTTCGGTCAACATCACCTTTGTGCCTGCTTTGAGCCTCTTGTAGCCTATCTTGGATCACAAGAACTTAAGCCAAAGCATCCTGAAGTAAGTTTGTAACACACGACCTAGGCTACAAAGCCTCAAACCACCCAATAGAAGATCGAAAATGCCTACCATACAATGTCTCAAATGGGGCCATCCAGTTTCTCGAATGGTAGTTGTTATAAGAAAACTTCAACAAAGCCAAAAACTGATCCAACTACCCTCTGAAATCTGACACACAAGCTCGAAACATAATATTGAAATGCTCTCTAGTAACTAGAATTAAACCGACATCCTCTATCAGAGATATGACATCGTCACCCTATGAAGACGAACCACATCTCGAACATAGATACATGCTAACCTCTCGACATTGAAGGAATATTGAACATGCATGAAATGAGCCGACTTGGTCAATCATCTATGATGACCTAAATGCTATCAACACACCGAGAGGTCTGTGGCAACCCCAAAATGAAGTCCATAGTGATATGCACCCACTTTCACTCAAGAATGGATAATATCTAAAACTCATACCATGCCTCAAATAATCCGCCTTCGCTTGCAGAAAACAAGATAATAAGCTACATGGTCCAATATGCCCCTCTTTATTTCGCTCTACCAATTATGTTGCCTCAGATCTCTATACAACTTAGGTGTGTTTGGTATAGAATATCTGGAGTTGTGAGCCTCTTGAAATACTATCTGAATAAAATACCAACTCTAGGAACATAAATATGGTCTTTGAATCTGAAAACACCCTCAGATTCTAAAGTTGCCTCACCACCAGCATTGGCGCTCAAAGATTGATCATGAATCACCACAGAACCCATATCCTTAAACTATCGGGCATGAATCTACTCCAATAGAGTGGAGTGAGCCTCGACAAAAGCTAGAATTCTACTAGGATCAGAGATATCAAGACGAACCAACCTATTGGCTAAGGACTCGATGTTCGGAGCCAAAAGTATTTTTTCAAAACAGAAAGAAAGGCTAGACTCCCCATGTTCACCACTTTCTAGCTCAAAATTTCCACCAATACATTCGTCCAGATAGTACAAAATGGAGAGGTCATAGTCATTCAAGAGCTCAATCCATTTACACTACCTCAAGTTGAGGTCTTTCTTGCTCAAAATATAATAAAAACTCATGTGATCCATGAAGATCTCACAATGAACTTCGTACAAGTAGTACCTCCAAATCTTATGCGTGAAAACTACTGCTGCCAACTCCAAATCATGAGTAAGGTAGTTGTGCTCATGCACCTTATGCCACCTTGACACATATGCAATAACACGACCCTACTGCATCAAAATATAATCCAAACCAACTCTGGATGCATTACAATATACTTTAAACCTCTCATCCTCAACTTGAAAAATCAGAATAAGAGCGATGGTTAGAAACTCCTTGAGATTTAGAAAGCTCACCATACACTCATCGCACCACTCGAAGGGGAAATCCAAGGTAGTCGGCCTAGTCAACTCCTATGTTATAAAAGGAAAGTCCCAGATGAACCATTTGTTGTAGCCTGTGAACCCAACAAAACTCATAATATCTATCCAGAGGTGGGCCTAGCCCAATCTCAACTAACTCAATCATCGTTGGGTCCACCATAATCCCTTCCTCGGACACCACGTGCCCCAAGAATGCCACAGACTCAAGCCAAAACTTGCACTTTGAGACTTGACATAAAGTCATTGATATCTGAAACTTTAGATCACAATCCCCAAATGTTGTTTGTGCTTCACCTTATTGCGGGAGTATATAATAATGTCATCGATGAACACAATAACAAAGAAGTATATAAAAGGCCTGAACACATTCGTTACCAAGCCCAAGAACGTCGTTGAGGCATTGGCCAACACAAAATACATCACCATGCACTTTTTATTACTGTAACAAGTCTTGCAGGCTGCGTTAGGGATATCCTCCACCCTAATCCTCAGCTGATAGTAATCGAATCTCACATCAATCTTAGAAAACATAGCGGCACCCTAAAGTTTATAAAAAATTCATCAATACGAGACATTGGGTACTTATTCTTCATTGTTATCCTATTCAGATGCATGTAATCATTACACATCCACACATACCCATCCTTTTCTTTATAAATAGGACATGAGCACCCGAAGGTGAGACACTCACTATAATAAAGCCCTTACCCAGAAGATTCTAAAGTTGAATATTGACCTTTTTAAGCTTAATTAGTGCCATACAGTAGGATGTAATAGAAATGGGACAAGTGCCCTACTTAAAGTCAATAGCAAAGTCAATATCACTCTTAAAAAGAAAGCCAAGAAGGTTCGTAGGAAACACATCTGTGAACTCTCTTATAGTGGGAACCAAATTGACTTTAGGGCCCTCTTTACCAACATCACAAAAAAATGTAAATTGGCCAAGCACCCACTGGATACTAACCTCTGGCCCCTGACATAAGAAATGATCCTAGTCGGTGTGCGGCTACCAGAACCGTTCCACACAATTAGGGGAATACTAGGCATGGCTATAGGTAAGGGGATAAGAAGTGCATGCCTAAAATAACATCAAAGTCAAGCATTTCAGGAAATATAAGGTCAACCCATGTTTCACACTCCTAAACTATCACCACACATGGTCTACAAACCTTATCCACTACTAAAGAATCACCGATGAGAGTCGATACACCCAACGGAACTAATAAGGCCTTAGAATACAACTCCAACCAAGGACTAAAATTAATAGATAAATACAAGTAGGTAGAGCCTAGATTAAAAAAAAAAGAGCAAAAGTCGGCAGACGGTAAATTGAGATCGTACCTACATTCCCTGAATTTTAAGCCTCAGCCTCCGACTTATCAGGAACCACATAAAAATGCCCACGTCCACTATCAGATTGGCTTTAGATCTCTCACCTAATGTACCTATCTAAGTACCTCTTCGAGCACCTAGGGGACAACCCCTACGACCTTGAGCAGTGTCTTTACTTGCAGGACCCACAACCCTGCACCTAGGGCAATCTCTAACGTAGTGGCTATTGGAAAAGGCAAGGCACTAACAAGAATGCCCGACATGATAAGATCGAAATAATACCCAAGTCTAAACTTTCCCTTTCAATTTGAACCAAGAGAAGACAAACTAAATCAAGCAATACTAAGAATGGATAGAAAGTATATCAACCAAACTAAAATAATAAAACAAGAATAAACCAATCACACAAGACACAGAGATTTACGTGGAAAACCCTTCGATGTGAAGAGTAAAAAACTACAAGGACCAAAAGCTCCACTATAAATACCAAGAGTTACAAAATTCTTCTCCAAAATTGGCCACAAAACAAGTGTCAAACAACAAGCAACAACAAAACAAGATTGCACCAAAACTAGAGAATTAAAGGAGAGATTTCACCCAAAAATGAGTTATTGTTCACGCCCCAAAATCTGATGGTACAGCCACCAAATCCGATCTCCACCGTTGAATTGCAATAAACTGATTCTTAGAACTCCCAAGTCAAATTTGAGAACGATCCAACGGTTAACGAAGCATTAAACTCTGTTTGAAGCGGACTGCCTGAGCAGAAAATTTCTTGTAGCAAAAACGGGATTTTTCTCTATTTCTCTCAATCTCTAAAACGAATCTCTCTTGATTTTTCTCTCTTGTGTTTCTGAAAATAAGACCTAAATAAGCCTTATATATGCCACATAATATTTGACTTATGGGCTAAAGTGAGCTGATCGTAATAAGATTTTTATTTATCCACATAGGAAGGGAAAAAAATATCCTAAACTCAACAGTGGCCAACCTCAATTTCCCCAAGGTCTATAAGGAAGACTATCTGATCAACGACCCACCCAAGCCTTTACGACCCAAAGTCTAGAGTGAGGCCAGTTTGGCTGGAATACCCTAGGGGCTGATAAGCATGCTGACCTTTGCTTGAAAAGCCCCTATTACAAGATTGGGATACATTGTAGCTACCCTGAAAATGAGCCCTCTTATCGTTGCTCCCACAAGTCTCACGATAGAGATCCAACATAGTCCGAGCATGCTCAACTACATCTAAAAATGACCTACCTACTAATGTCAAGGACTCTATAGCAATCCAGAGCAAGAGTTTCAAACCTTGAAGAAAATATCAAACATTTTGCTCCTCTATGGGAAGAATCATAGTGGCATGTCCAGAGAGCTCATGGAAACGTGTCTCATACTCTAACACTAACATGGTGCCCTATTCTAGCCTAGAAAACTGATCCCTAAATCTTTCCTTGATGTTACGAGGGATGAACTTGGACAAAAAGGCCTCAAAAAAATATACCCAAGTTAGGAGAGGTTATCCAGTTGGTCTACACTCCATATATACAAACACCACCACTACTTGGCGGGTCAGTCTAGCTGATAAGACATGTAGTCTGCCCTCTGGACTCAACAAGGACTAGTGTGTATAATCGATCATGGAAATTGGTCAAGAACTTGTGAGCATCCTCACTTGTAGTCGATGAAAACTTTGGAGGAGACATTCTCAAAAATTGGCCTAGCATTTTATTCACCTCGATTGACATGGCGTCTTCGACTACTATCGGCTGAGCCACCAGAGGTGTCACGCCCCGAGCCTACACCCTGGGCGAGACTGGCACTCGAAGACCATTGCTGGCCCCAAGCGAACCCTTGGTCTGGCTTACTTACTCAGCGGAAAATTATATGCATATTTATGATTATCAAACACTATAAATGTACTTTAATAGAATAAACTGAACTTCTCAAACTGAACTCATAATGTTTTGAAAATAAACATTTAACTTAGCCAAAATGGCAACTAAACTCTGAACATAAGTCAATAACAAAGTAAATACAAATGACTAACTGACTGTCTATCTATGAAGCCTCTAATAACTAAGATGGATGTCGGGACAGGCCCACAACATCCTAATGAACTATCTAATACTGAAAGTAAATAAAAAAGATCCTCCGGAATGCAAAGAGGCTCACCAACAGACTCTGGATTGCTCACTGGATCAACGATGCGCTGGATGCCGATCCTAGTTACATGCGTCTGCATCATAATACGATGCAGGGCAACTGGAATCAGTACATTGAATGTACGAGTATGCGAGTTGGAATGCTAAAATAGATATAGGCTTGAAAGGATTCTAAAAGAAACACTTACCTTGGCTCTTCTCAACTCATGAATACTTAACTGAACTCATTTCATTATAAAGCAGTTTAAAACAAGTGCAATATAAAGAAAAAGAAAACTGTTTAAACATGTTGTCAATTCATAATCATAATATCATAAAAAGATAAACCATGCTCCCTCTCAAAGTCTACTTGTGCAATGCATGAATGAAGTCTCATATCCCCATTCACACTAAGCAGAACCCCTTGAGGAACCATGCTACTACTGCTGTGGGAGTTTCTCTAATCGACAACCATCACTTAAGAACTATAGTAATGATATATCGTTTTACCTCACGCTGCCGAGGACCATCCTATACCTTGCCGTGATATAGGAAGCTAACTTCACTAAGTGGATCCACTAGTCTATGCGAAAATGATTCATCTAAAAAGTATGACCCTTTTCTACCCATGATGGCTACATGGTTTATGGAGACTTGAGTTAATACGAACTCGAATCCCCATATCGGTGCTCAATACTACTCCAAAAAATATACTTAGTTCTTTATGTTTAAAAACATACTTATTCTGTGATTTGAAATTAGAGCTCAAAAACATAGCTCAAAGGCTATCTTGGATATCAAAGTTTCCCCTCTTGCTTAATTATGAAAGCATTTACTCTTTTCTGAAAACTAGCCCGGAAGCTCTTTGAAAATCGAGGTTTTCTTTCTTATTTAAATGTGAAAAACATTTAAAAACTTCTTTGGGAATACTTAGTTCCCTAATATCTTTTGAGAAATGAACTCAACTCTTTACTCTTTGCTTAAGTTGAAAACTTGAGTCTTAAAATGAATTTAAAACATTGTTAAAGACTCTTGAAAACTTTAAGAAACTTTGCTTTGATTTACTCCTTAACTTCTAGACTTGACTCTTAACTTCTTTGACCTTGATCCTAACTTTCCTTGAATTGAATTATGGATTCAAGGTTCATTATCTCATGTCTATGGACGATTTCATGATGTTTAGATGTACCTTAGAGTGTTGGAATCAACTTAGAAACATAGGTACATTTCTAAGGAATAAGTACGAAGAGGTGGGGAACGAATGGAGAGAACTAACGTCCTTGGCGCTCTGAGAGGTGAGGAGCGCCAGCCCTCAAACTTCAGAAGACCTGCTGGGGTGCGCTGGCTGGCGCGTCTCCCCAAGGGGTGAACTTCAAAGCCCCTTTTGGGGGGTGCTGGCTGGCGCGACGCGCCAACCCCTTCCCCAGGTTTTTGACGATTTTTCTTCTCCGTTTTTCAACTCTAAACCCTCTAAACTTCAATGGTTCTTTCCCCAAACACTTGGGAACATAGTACCCTCAACATACAACAGATTTAACTTGAAAATTCACCAGGAAACACGAATCAAAATCAACAAGAGACTTCAACAACACAACCATCAAGAACTCAACGAATTTTCAACAATGTTCTTCAAGAACTCATTTTCTTTGCATTCAAATAACCCAAATTCGCTGAATTGAAACAAGATTGGCGTGTGGGTGAACTAACCCAACACTATGTGATCTCACATACCTTAATAGGGATCACCCCCGACGAAATCCACAAGCAAATCCACGACGATCTTGACGGATCCTGAACGTTCTTCTCCTTTCTCCTCTTTTCTCCTTTTCTTTTCTCTTCTCTCAAAACCTTAACTTCTCTTGGTAAAAGTGTAAACTGATATAACTCAGATTAGACCCCTAATTAATCACCAAAAAATAAATCAAATAAAAGGGTAAGAAAAAGACCAAGCTACCCTTTCAAAATTCAGATTGAACATTTCCTTATTCGAACAACCCAACTTCCAAAGGGCACAACTTACTCATACGAACTCGGAATCGCACAAATTCGACGGCGTTGGAAAGATCATTCCAAGGGATTCCCAACCATATCTGGAAATACACCTAACTCATCCTGAGCTAGGAGTTATGGCCGTTTGAATTTGACCAAAAACTCACTTTTCTTAACGTAAACATTTTTTTCCAGATTTTAATTCTTTCCAAAAATGACTATTTCCAATTATAAACTTCTTCCTAGTTATTTTAAATTGCGAAATGTTACAAGAGGTGTTGATGGTACCTCTACCTGGGGTGCAACAATGACATCTTGTGCTGATGCACCTGCTGGGGTCTATTGCATACACCCTAACACCGTTAGAAGCTGAGCAATGACCATATGTATCCCGATGCAACTGCAGGCCTAGGTGCTGGTTGGGCTGGCATTGGGCCCACTAGTTTTTGAGGAATATGTGTCTATTAGGGCTCAATGACCATATCAGGGGCCACATATCTACCCTAATTTTAGAGGGTGTTGCCGCTCGTGCACAACCTCAGGGTTGACCTCTAACTCTACCCCTAATTGGGCTCTATTTGTCGGACCGGGAGAATCGTCCTAACTGCGGCACCTCTCCTGCTCTACATCTTTGAAAGAATGAAACAAATGAGAATTTTAGAAACACACAGGACTAAGGACACATGATATAGAATCAAATGAAATTAGAAGATCTATAGCCTCCCGAAGATAGAATACAAACGTCTCCGCACCGATCCACATGATACTACTAGACATTAGTTGTGCACTCTATGCATTGGTGACCTAGGACTATGATATCAACTTGCCATGATCCAAAAACTAGGGTCATGATAACACCTACTACCCTCTAGTAGATAGGCCTAAAAAGATTTATTAGAATATGCTATAGGATGATGAATATCAAAAGAGGCCTCCATATTTTTGACTAACCTACTAGTTGTGCAAGAGTTATAATGTATGTATTATTTATTATGTCAATTCATAATGTGAGGAATTTGATCCACCCTTCAACCGCACAAAAACAAAAAATCTTTCTTGATGAAAATGGACTCTCTTTGGAGGCAAGGGTCATATTATGCATGAACAAGCTACAACTGACCAACTTTTAGAGAAGGGTGAAGAAACATTTATGCTGGACTTTGATCCTCCCTGAGTGAATGGATTCCATTTTTTTAAAAAGGAAAAAGGAAAAAAGAATAAAGAAGAAAGAAAAGAAAGAAGGTCATGCAAAAGCATTGGTTGGTAAGTATAGTACTTCTTATTCTAGTAAAAAAAAAATGTATGATATCACTGATTTCTCTGTTTAACTTTGTCAACATATAAAATAAAGCTTTGATCCTTAAATAAACATACATATATTAAGACAAATCCATTGAAAGGAATGCCCAAATAATGCTCATGGAGTAATAACGCCCGTAAACTTAAAAATCACAAAATAGACATAATCCATGCCAAGTAATCCACTTTGTGGCAGTTCTATTTCTTTAGGTACTTCTTATAATCCCCTCTTCTCCCATAGTAATTTTGTTTATGGCATTCTTAATTGGATAAGACGCCTCCATTGCAATTCCACATTTGCCAGAATTTGTGGCTTCTATATTCTTCTCCATTTTGATGTAGCCATCTTCCCCCCAATTAGTGCCCCATGAGTTCCTCACGATCCAATAGTCCACTCCGTTTTCTTTGCCATAGCCAATCACCACCACACCGTGGTCCAATTGCGTTCCGCATTTTCCAGTAAATATGCCCTGACGACATAGAGATGTATTCAAGATTTTAAGTCAGCAAATGCAGAATACGAAGTAACATATTCACTATAATTTCAGGAATAAAATTTCAAGATGATAAAATATACGAAAATGTATCACTACCTCATAGAGTATCGAGGTTGGTTCGAATAAATTCTTGACTCAAGTATCACCAAGCAATTTCAAAAAAGAAAATAACTGTTGAAGCATAATTAAATATATTGTTGGTGGTAGAGTCATTTTAATATCAAAATACTGGAGTGCAATTTATTAGTGGACATAAAAGTGAAGATAATATAGTGTCATATTCTTTATAACTCATGTGATCATTATGACACTTCAGAATCAATATTTTATTCAAAATTTGTTGAGTATACAATGTTGTCAGACTATATTTTCTAGAAAAGATATTATATTATTGAATAGGTGTATATTCTACCGTAGAGGACCTAGAGAACAAAATATCTATTCCTTTAACTTGTATAGTTATTTTTTATTTTATTTTTCAACTGTAATTCATGATATTTTGACCTAGATATACATTTTCCCAAAACTCTTTTAATGCTTCATTTTGTATATATCTTTTTTGTTTTCATAGGTACGAGAATAACGAAGTTAGTTCCTTGTATAATCGATGAACTTTATTTACTATAAAGAAAAAAATAAGAGTATAAAAAGCTTATGAATATTTACCGAGGAGTAAAGCTGAAAAGCCCTACCGGAAGCTTCAATGGCTACGCTAATAGGTTGATGCGCTACAGCCTTCTCAAGTGCCTTTTCATTTGCTGGCACGTCTTCATAATCATCTATGCTCACAACCTTTGCATTCTTCTGTCACATTTCAAATTAAATTTATGAGTAAATTGAACATTTGAACTATGGTCAATTGAACATCCGAACCCATGATAGAATATTTTATTATAGTAAAATTTCTCTAAATTAATATAGGCGGGACCATAAAATATTATTATTTTATAAAAATATTATTTAATAGATAAATTAATAATTAATGAGTGTTTCGACACTGAAAAAATTATTTAGGATGAAATCTCAAAGAAATTGAAAGAATCCACTTGTGAAAACGTCATTCATGAAGTTGAGTCATGATTAATGATCTCGGTACCGCGATAAAATGAACGTTAAAGTTGTGTGTGAAAATGATACATGTTTAGAGGTACAGAGCTTAGAAAAAATTGTGGATATCATTGGAAAAACAATGTTGACAATAAAGTTGAAGATGATACAATACCTTTGAAACTAGTTACGCATAAAGAAACATTTGCATCTAAAACTCATCACAATTTTATGGCCCAATTAGAAAAGATAACACCAAAACTTTTGGATGTAATTAATTAGAAAAGTTAGAGATGAGTTTCAACTAGATTTAAATTTTAACAAAAAAACAGAACATAATCGAATCATATTTTACTAAAATTTCTTAGATATATTATTACTTTTAAGAAATTATTAATTTATAATATTAATGGATCATATATTTATATAGAGGTCTTCTGAAAATATATTATCTTATTATCTTATCCAAATGAGTGAATATTTCCATTGGCCCAAGCCGGGATGGGAGGAAATTATTATCTTAGAGAGATTATTAATTAACCGAATATTAAATTAATAAGGTTTTACTATATGCATATATATTAGACACTTCCTATTCAAATTTTAGAAAAACTTGTGCATGTGTTCTCAGGCACTATTGTGTAGATTAGTTAATCACCTAAGATATGGTCAAATACTCAATTTGAACGGACTATAATTTGAATATCTAAATGAAATTTACTGATGTATTCAACGAAATTAATAAACCTACCCGAACAAGATCACATTTGTGGTCGATGCCCTTGTAAGGATAGTGAGATTCAGTATCAATACCACCATTGGATATGATAAATTGAAAAGCATAATCCATAAGGCCACCATTGCAACCATCATTATACATTGTGTCACAATCTACTAATTCTTGCTCAGATAAGGTGATCATTTCTCCTGTTGCTATTTGGTTTATGCCTTCTACTGCAGCTACTGTTGAGAAGGCCCAACAGCTCCCTGCAAATCAAAATGATCAAAACACCTCTATCAAAGACACATATTTAAAACAATGCTTTATTAGAAATCACACTTTTTATTTATATAGGTTTAATTTTTTTTTGTGTTTTCAACGCGCTACACTATTTAAAAGAATCACTAGTTTTCCACCGAAAATTGTTCAGTAACTAATTCCACAGATATTTTTGATTGAATCGATCAAAAATATCTATTTCCCATCATGTATTTTTCCAGTGAGCTGGTTCGATGTGAAATGAGTGGAAAATGCACAAATTTCTCTCTAATTTCCGGTGGAAAAAACTTTCGTTTATAGTAGTGGTGCGAGCATGATTCATTTTGATAAGCAAAGTATGCATGTGGAGATCCATTTTTTATAATGAATGATAGCGTGACTCGAATACATGTCTCCTAATATCATGTCAGATAAGATAATCTAAAAGTTTAAGCTATTAGAAAGAATATATTTTAGTTACTTAAAAATATTTACAAAAAGGTTACATCCTACACTTAATGAAAGTATAAGAATATTGACTCGAAAAATAAAAAAAAGTATAGTTACCACAACTCCCTTGGTCCTTAATAGGAGCAACTGCACCTTTCTTCCTCCAATCAACAGATTCCGGTACACTATCGCTAGCCCGAAAAACATAACGAGGGCTAGCGTTCTTAGACTTAACAAGGCGGCGCCTAGCATCACTCTTCGTGACCAAAAACATGGTCCGGTATTCCTCGTTCGTGAGATCAGCAAATCGGTTCAATCCTAGCACATACGTCTGATTTTTCGAGTTGTTATGTTCCTCGATGAACCTCAAATTATCTTTAAAAATCTCGAATCTTTTCCCCTTTTCTCCTAGCCCATTATATATTTTCCCGTGCTCTGCCAACCATATTTCATATATACCTATTACCTCCTCATCGGTATTATTATTGTTGTTGTTATTGTTATAAAACATGTCATTTGCATTGGTTAAGTACGCAAATAAGACGAGGAGAAAAGTGGTTATTACAATTATAGACATAGTTGAAAGTGCAAGGAAAAAATTAACAAAAAGGGCTAGGAGACTAGTAAAGAGGGCTTGACAAGTAAGGGAAGTAGAACCATTTTTTGGCTTATAAAGATGAAAAAATGGATATTTTATTACATTATCTTGGGCCAATTATTGATACTGCCAAATACTATTTATAATTTCTTCACCACTAGGCACTAGTGGTAACAGTTTGGGGTTTGAGAATTTTTTGTTAAAGAAACTCTAATTCATGTGCACTAGCCTATCTCCATATGTCCATATATACATCAAGTGGAAGGTTTAGGAATATAATTTTATGTAACCATTTCTAAATAATTAATTACTTATTGTTCTAGGGAAGTAGCTTAGATTTATAGGATTCAGGGCCGTCAGTCTTTTTTTAATGAGGCTTGATCTAGTATAATTGTTTTATCAAGAGAAAAGACATAGAAGTTATATTCCGGATTTTTAAAAAATACATTAATTTTGGGGTCGTTTTATTACTCAACAAAAGTATTGAATATCTTTGTAAAAGACCATTTTGATCCATTTTCTCACCTGATTTGTGAAGACACACAACAGACGTGAAGGTTTGTTTTTTGTGCTAAAAACCAATTAAAAGGTATCACGTTTCAATGTTTTCTTTATTAATTATTTACTTTATTTAAATTCATCATCTTCCCCAAAACAAGCTCAAAAGAGTTGTTGGAACTCTCTCTGGTGAATTCATGAGTTCGGAGCCTAAAGGGCAAAAAAAATTGTCAAAAATTCCAAAAGGACACATCACTTTTTTTTCTAACCAAAAGGGCAAAATCGCTACTGACGCAGCGATTTTCCTCTGACAAAATGACGAAAAATCGCTGCCCCAGCAGCGATTTCGTCTAAAAACTTTTTTTATTAAAAATCACTGCTAGCGCATTGATTTTGTAAAAAAAAAAAAAACTTTTTTTTTATTAAAAATCGCTGCCACAACAGCGATTTTGTAAAGAATTTTTTATTTTTTTTTAATTAAAAATTGCTGCGATTTTGTAAAAAAAAAATTTAAAAAAATTAAAAATCGCTGCTTTTTTCTTTAAAAAAACTAAAACGGCACATCAAAAAAAAATTTAACCAAAAGGGCTTCTGATAAAACAAAAATAAAAATCAATGTTATAGCAGCGATTTTGGATTTTGTTTAAGAATTTAAAAAAAAAAAATTGAATTTAATATTCTTTTATTATTATTTATGATATATAATTCAATTTTCCTCATGGTTCAACAATTTTATTGAGTATACTGTCGTTTTGTTTATCATTTTTATATTACTAATAATTAATAATAGGCATGAAAATAATAGCACTAGGCATGAAAAACGCTGCCCCTGCAGCGATGTGTAAGGAAAAAAAAAATTCTGACTTAAAATCGCTGCCACATCAATTTTATTTTTTTTTACAATGATAGCGATTTTTTATTAAATTTTTATTTTTTTAACAAAATCGCTGCTGTGGCAGCAATTTTTAATAAAAAAATTTTTATTTACAAAATCGCTGCCCTAGCAGCGATTTTTAATAACAAAAAATGAAAAAAAGTTTTTAGACGAAATCGCTGCTAGGGCAGCGATTTTTCGTCATTTTGTGAGAGGAAAATCGCGGCGTCAGTAGCGATTTTGCCCTTTTGGTTAGAAAAAAAAGTGATGTGCCCTTTTGGAATTTTTGACAATTTTTTTTGCCCTTTAGGCTTCGGACTCTTGAATTCATCATCTTCCCCAAAAACTATTCGTTTTTAATTTCCAGTCGAAAAACTTAATTTCAAATTGTCTAAGGTTTCATTTCTTATTAAAATGTGGTCTTTTTCAAATAATGTAAGAAAACCCTATCTTGTTAACCTTCAATTCCTTGTTTACTCAGCTATTCCTCCAAGAATTTTGACCAAGAATTGTCAAAAATGAAAGAGATTATATCCACTCCATTATCCCTTGACCAAGAAATCGGAAAGACATGAAAAAAACTGAGAAATGTAAAACAAAAGAAAGATATTCAATACAAGGTGATATGCTCACACGAGTCTTATCAGATGAGAAAATGACTTAATAGTCCTTTTTTATAAAGATATTCAATACTTTTGTGGGGTAATAGGACGCCCGCAAAATTAAGGTATTTTTCTGAACATTTGAGACAACTTCATTGGTGATTTTATGTCTTTCCTCTTTAATCAATAACAATTTGATTTTCGTTATTCAGTTGCCTTCTTTTCCTTTAATGAATCGAAGCGAAAAATGACTGATTTTAGTGGATCGTAATAGCAAGTTCACTTTGCCACATACAATATCCTATTACATATTTAAGTCATTTGCTAAAATTATATTTGCTGCGCGATGTGCAAATTGTACATCAAGGTGGTCAGTGCGACCCTTTTGTACGTCATCATAACTTAGTCAACAATACATGCCCTTGGGTCAAAAGGTCCCTACTGTGGGTTGGCAAGTGGAAGGCAGCCACATAATTGCTTCTAGTTCTAATTCTGACTTGGAGGCGTTCGCGCTACTCTGCAGTCATAATTCATCACACGATAGCTTCACGCAACTATCCAATCGTGATGATTAGGGGTGGCAATGGGGCGGGGTGGGGTGGATTTAAGGCTATGTGGGGCGGGTTTAAAGTTGTGTGAGGAGGGTCGGATGCGGGGCGGGTTGAAGTGGATTTTTTAAAAATTAATGTGGGGCGGGACGGGTTGAGGTATATGTGATTTTATGTGGATTCAAACTTAATTTTAATTTTTTACATGTTATAAGAGTGATAGAGCATTATTTATTAAGATAATTTCATTAAAGCTACTAAAATATTCAAGATAATAAATGAAAATGGTTCAATAAAAAATAATATAATTTCCTACATGTTTCCCAATTGACCTCTAAAAAATAAAATTTTAAGTCACAATCCTATTAAATTAATATAAGTTAATGAAAAATTGAATTTATTTTTATGAATTTTATTTTTAGTATCAAACATAACTAGAAAAATAAAATATTAAAAAAATTATGCGGGGCGGGTTCATACGGGACGGATCTATGCGGGGTGAGGTGGGGCAGGTTGAAAATGAAAAGAGTTGTTATGCGGGACGGGACGAGGCGAATTAAAAATTTTACGGGTTAAGCTCAACCCGCACCGCCCCCGCCCTACACCACCCCATTCCCATCCCTAGTGATGATTAATAATGTGAATTAACAATTCCTTTCCTACCAATTTGAATTACTATTGCGACACTAATATTCACTTTCCTAAGTAATTTAGTATGTATCACATAAAATTCTTTGAAATTAATATTTTCTATGATCGTTTGGTTGGAATCAAGTTATCCCAGGATAAGTTATCATGGGGTTAGCTATCTTGGGATAACTTATCACACCATGTATATGTGATAACTTATCCCATCACTATGATATAAATAGTGGGATAAGTTATTCCAAACATGGCAACCAAACAATATAATTTTTTTCTCACATCACTAATTTCTTATCCCATCACTATTATTTCTAATCCCTCACACCAAACGAGCCTTAGTATATTACTTTTATCGCGATAAGATTTGAAGTCTCTGATCCATTGATCCTATCTATCATATCCCATCCACTAATGATAGTCTAGTGGATTTGGATTATTGGTCTTCTCTCAAAGCATTCGAAAAAAAAATATGGTTTTCTATCTAATTGTACAAGTGATATATATATATATGCAAGAAGAAAAGCATGGAAGCATATGATAGCCTTACATCATATAGATAATGCAATTCCAGACATGGAACAAGCCTATCTTAGAACTAGTCTAAGAAGTACTAAACTCATAGAAGCCATCTATGAAATGAAAATGCTTAGAATAGAGGAATATTTTGAGTATAAGCATGCTGAGAGCATATTAAAAAGTAATCCTCTCTTTACAGCATAAATGTTGCATCATGTCCTGCAGCATAATTATCCGCAACCCTGTTAGAAACAGCAAAAATTATTGGTATCAGAGCCATACATAAACATTCAAAATGATAAATCCATTATGGTACATACCATATGAAACCTTAGTAATCATACTACAGGTAATCAAAAAATTAGATAGAGATCTAAAAGAAAAAATAGTACAAATCATTGTACAACATGAAAAAAATGAGGAAGATAATTTAGATGCAATAAATTATAACTATACTCATCTAGATAATGAATTATTCTGGTCCTCTGATTATTGGTCAGAATAGAATATGAATAATCA
>JAJOOS010005344.1:0-50092 GCA_029582725.1 Solanum chiquidenum | reverse complement strand
GGTCTAAGTACAAAAGATGTCATTCGACACTATCTCGAGAAAAATGGAGCTTCATTGGGCTTGCCACCTCTGAATGATGAAGTGGTGATTCTTCTATATGATACCGTATTAGGTGCTATAGAAAATGGAAACACTGATGCAAAAACATCTGAGAAGGACGAATTCTTGGTTTTTCTGAAGGAGATCCTTGAGAAGTTTGCAGCTCAACTTGAAGTTAACCCAACTTTTCATGATCTTGACAATTGAAGGTATATTGATGCGCACCCTGTCAATATAAAATTATTCCAGAAAAGTTCACAAACTCATCCCATGAAATTTATCTTAGATTTTGACTCAACTTATCATTAAATTTCTTTACTTTTAATGTGTTCCTATATATTTTACCAATGGAGTATGTTTCTCGATTGAATCCATATATATTAATTAGCTGTCAATATAATAATCAAAACTACTTTTTTCTTGACAATGTGAAACAAAAAAAATCATGACTCGATTATCTATGGTCATATATAACTCATAACCTAGGCCCGAGGGAATGAATGTTTTTGAGGTAGTTTAATAGTTCAAGAGCTCCGCACACCTTCCACTCTCATACTCCCTTACTCTTATCATATTTATATGTCGTCTTTATAAAAAAATAAAGGGAAAAGGACCTTATATAACCCTCAACTTTGTCATTTGGAGCTGATATGCTCTCGTTATGGAAGTGGCTCATATATACCTTTACCGTTACAACGGCTCACATATACCTCTACCGTTGCAAAATGAGCTCACACAGACCCTTCATTTAATGGAAGTGAAAAAAATTAGTTTTAAATTTATATTTTTGACTTTTAATTTTTTTTAAAAATCATTTAGGAGTGAGTATATATGATTCTTCTAGCAAAGTTCAAGGTATATTTTAGTCTTTTTCATACATAAATTATTTTTGACTTGATTACCATTATTTGAATTTCTTGTTCTTATTTTATATTTTTCTTTCATTTCTTAGTGTAAAAAAAATAATTGTGGCAATATTATAATTTAAAATTATTATTTTTGGCTATATTGTAATTTAGTTTTTGTATTTGAAGAAAAAAATTGGGTCATCTATAATAAATTTTACAAGAATATGAGTGAAACATAAATAAATTTGACCATCAAAATAATAAATCTAAATTAGTCATTGAAATAAAAAAAAAGTCAAAAAAATAATACGTTTGAGGAGGGTTAAATATACTCATATGGGATTATATATATATTTTTTAAAATAATTAAAAAATCAAACTAAAATTAATTTTTTCACTTCCGTTAGAGGAAAAGAGTATATGTGAGTCATGTGTATATAAGTAGGGTTATATATGAGTCACTTTCATAATGAGGGGTATATCAACTCTAAATGACAAAGTTGAGGGGTATATCAGACCCTTTATGTTCTTTAATATTTGTTCGTTTACAAAACTGATGCATAAATGACACTATTAGCTTTGAAAATATGCATTTGACTAACATAGAAAATTAAGTAATTAATTCATGTTCATTGATCAAATTAATTCATGTTTATTTATTGAAAACATGACTTTAGGAGAACACAACAAATAAGGTACAATGATAAAGTTACTTAATTTCTTAAAAAACGAGGGAGTAATTATTAAGTGCTTACCATTCACTACTCCCTCTATCCCTAATTAATTGTCCACTTTTTCTTTTTTAGTAATTAGGCCAGAAATTTAAAAAGTCTATAATATCATTTTTATTTTAAATAAACTGATCTTTTTTTCATTTTTAATTAAAATGTATTAAAGTTAAAAAGGTAAAATAACATAATGTGAAATATGTTATTTTATCATTCTGGCCAAAATGATTTTTCCGTCCCTAATTACTTGTCCATTTTGACAAATCAAGAAAGGACAAAAAGAATTTACCTATTATACCCTCAATTAAATACTTTGACAAAATGTATAACTTATTAATATGGATAAAATGGTAAACTCACTATGTCAATCATTATTTTTAATAGATATATTAATTCAAAAATGGACAAATAATTAGTAACAGAGTACGATTTAAGGATAAAAAATTAAAGACGGAATAGGGGGAATCGGTGCAAAAACTTCATTATTTGGTGTGCTAAATTGCAATGTAATTGTGGCACATGGAACACATTATAGCTTCAAAATAAAGATCCTTGAGGCCTTCTATTTCACCTACGCTTGCCGACACCCTCCAAAAAGATCTATTTTCTTTTAATTATCTGATATTAGCTCCATTAATTTATATTAAATTTCTGTAAAACTTATTTAGAGAGAATCTCTTTTTTTATTTGATTTTTTCTATTTTCAAGCTCGAATAAAAAATTTATGATTAAAATTTTAAGTATCTTATTCCGCTGAATGGAAGGATATTTCAACCTTTGTATCTCATTTTTAATGACTTTTTCTTATGATAATCTCCTGTTATTTTAAGGTGAAAAATGAGAGTAATTTGTGATGTGCACGCCTAAGGTATGTTTTTCTTTCCTAACTTATACCTTATCCTATCATTTTCAATGATTTGCACCTAATCTTCTTTGTTTTTTTGCATAATCATAAAGTCTTATTTTTCAATTATTTACAAGAATGAAATAAAAATATTAACAAGTTATTATGTTTGTTACGATTTAAAAATATAATAATAATATAATTAAACTACTTTCTACCAATAACATAATTGATTGTTCTGGTCTTTTTAATAAACAAGGACCACATCGTACTATGGTTTAGAATCTCAATAATTAGCTAGAGACCCAATTTGTGTCTGCCCCAAATTATATATGTAAAGTTAAGGGACCACGTGTATCTTTCGTAAAATACATTGCAAATAATTGAGTTGGAACTTGTAATTCAGCATTTGTTTATGAAATTTAGATAAAATTTTCTAATTGATCATGGATAAAAATATCAAGTAGATGAGTGGTTTTTCACCGTTTATGGTAGATTATGATTTTTACATCTTTTTGAGTCAGACAATGATGTAATATGTTCGCATGAATTTTTCCGAGGCCTCACACTATTAAGAAAAACATACGAGCCTATTTCCTTTAACTTTTGACGTGGAATTAGTTCACTTGTTCTACTTGATTAATATTTGACTTTTGAGACACTGAAAAAGTAGATTAGGAACTATGTCTAGTTTGAAAAAGTGCATGAACCACACCTGTGGAAAATTTTGATCCATGTGTGATACTACCATACAAGGACCACTCAACAAATAAGAAAGAAGAAAAGGTATCTTGTACAATAATTGTGATAACTCAGACAAATTTGTAGGCATGAAATGTAAGAACTTTTTGGAACTTGTGATTTAAAATAAATTAATAATATTTGTGTAGGTGTAAATAATTTCAGCAATGATAAAAATGAAAAGTTTAACGTTAAGTAGTTATTAATTTGTTAAATATAGAAGAGTGACATTTTCTTTGGGACTACTTGGAAAAAAAGAATGTCACACAAGGGAGCATTATAATTTTGTGAACTTCTGTCCAGGCAGCAACAGTGATTTGAAAACTTCAGTCGCCGAATGTGAAAGCAACGCTTGGCTCCCACAAGCCAGTTATCCCTGTGGTAACTTTTTTGACACCTCTAGTTTCGAATTACGAAGGTCTAAAGGATCGTTAGGTCTCATTGCTATATGAACAATAATAGCTTTGCAATGAAATCTCACATAACTTTAAACCTTATCAAGGTTAAAATTTTGATTACATGATCATCAACAGCACAACAGCAAGATCCTGAACTAGGTAAAAAAAACAAGAGAGGATCCACTGGCAGTTATTCAATTCTCACATTGAGATCTTCTTGAGCGACTGATAAATATACTATTAAACTATCCCCTTCACAAGACCAAGGGGTAATAGATTACACTGACATGTTCAAAACCAAGAAAAGCCAACAATTACCAGAATTTAACACATCTTCTATGACGCCATAATACATAATGCAGCAATGTCATAGCATGGATTGGCTTCCAGTTGAAATGATGACAGAAGGAATGAACTTATTCCTTGCCATCAGCAGCACGAAGGGAACCTAGCTCAACTGGAGCTTGGGTGCCCACCACCTTGGAAGATCCATAGGTTGCAGTATCAACTCCTTGAGATTTCTCTTTCTCGATCTGCTCCTTGATCCAGAAGTATGTAATTCTCAGACCATCCTGCATTCGGAGAATGATCATTAGTTTATATATGGCACAGAACATAGTTTTGCCAAATGCAAATAACAAGGTCACTTCTGATAGAGTAAATGTGGAGGAATTTTACGATGTCAGCAGTAAAGAGAGTAACGGTACCTTCAATCTCATTGTTGGAGCCCAACCAAGCTTCTCTTTTATCAGTGTGTTGTCTGAGTTGCGACCACGGACGCCTTCTGGGCCTGGAATGTGCTGGACAGGAAACTTCTTGTCCTCAAAGCTGAGAACCATCTCAGCCATCTCATTCATGCTGACCATCTCATCACTTCCTATGTTCACTGGCTCTCGGAAGTCGGATTTTGTCAATCTATATATAGAGTAATAAATAAAATTTATTATTCGACAACCATAGTTAAAAAGTAATATTGAGCAACTAAAATTGATTTGTTTATATACACTATAGCTAAGTTTATTATATTTCTTCCAAAGTAGCAAGGAAGATCCCCTTGAGGAATTCAATCTTATCGGTAAGCACGTTCCCAAAGAAAAAAGTTCAATATAAGGGGGTTGCCTAATTCTCATAATTGAAACCAGTCAAAGCACATACAACCTCAAAACATGACTTCTCCAGTAATTCAAAATTAGTGGTTATTTGTAGTAACTAATTGCTCTAATTGTGTACAGAAATAAAGATTTGGCTGTCTCACCTAAGAACCCCTTCAACACACTCATCAATGAAGGTGAATGAACGTGTTTGAAGTCCATCTCCCCACATTTCAAACCTATCCGTTGCAGTTTGTGCTTTTCTACAAAAAGCGGCAGGAGCTTTTTCCCTTCCACCTGAAATGCAGAAAACATTTAGAAAATGACTTCTCACAATCCATATAAAGACAGAATATGATTTGTCTAGTCAGCAGCGACTTCCAATAAATTACCTTTCCAAGTTCCAAAAGGTCCATAGATGTTATGGAACCTTCCAATACGACATTCAATTCCAAAATCCTTGTTGTAATGTTTGCACAATTCTTCTGTGGCAAGCTTTTCCAAGCCGTATGCATCTTGAGGCTAGAACCCACAACCGAAGAAAAGTTAGAAACCGTTACTTTGCAATTACTCAAATGGCATAGATAAGACACATTCTATTTTTAGGAAACAAACCTCTGCAGGCCATGCATCAGCTTCTTTCAGGCTGACATTTGTTTCAAGTTGTTTGAACTCGGGGTATATGCAAGCACTAGATGCATAGAAGAACCTGAATAATATCATAGTCAGACACCAAATGAATATATTTGAACTAAATTGACAAATAAAACTATATAGTAATGCAGCAAGTCCTGGAACTTTTAAACCTTAAGCACAAATTAAACTTGAATTACTATAATTAGAAGACAAAAGAGCATAAAACAAAGATAGAAGACCTTTTGACACTGTTAATCCTAGCAGCTTCCATCATATTGAAGCTGATCATAGTGTTGTTATAGAAGATAACCGAGTGGTTGGACTGAATGAAACCCATGCCACCCATATCAGCAGCGAGATTGAAGACATGGTCAACACCTTTTGTTACCTTCAAGCAATTATCCATAACCCTAAGATCCGCAAGATGAAACTCATGACAGAACATATCCTCTGTCATGTGCTCATTCTTCTTCCAATCGGAGGCAATTATGTAGTGGCCCTCGCTCTTCAAACGACGAGCAATGTGAGAAGCGATAAATCCTCCAGCCCCAGTAATGGAAATACGGAGTTTCTCAGATGGCCAGTAAGGTTCCCTCTCAAGATTCTCATAAGTGTACGAACCATAGTCAATACCACCAGAGCTGCCCATTCTGAAAACAACTACACTCAGTCAAACGATGTTCCTCTTTAAAAACTCACAAGGAGCAGGCAATATCCACAATTATTAACACCCTAATGTCGAATTACCAACCATGTTTTCTTCTCAATTCTATGCAAGGGTGAGGCACTAATACAGTGAGTATAAAGAAGATGTATTTTTTTGTTTAGCCTTACGAATATATAAATTTAAAGAGGAACTTGCAGTGACATAAACAGAGACACTCACATAGCTTTAACTCATATAACAAACTTGGTTTAAACAAAAGAAGAGATCTTTCTAGTGATTCAGCTCCTACAGGGAAGGTTGGGGCAATGAGTAAAATAACTACAACAACAATAACATACCTAGTGTAATACCACAAGTTGGGTCTGAAAAGGATAATGTGTATCACACCTTACCACTTCAAGGTAGAGAAATTGTTTTTGATACACCGAGCATTAAAACCAGTTCCAACATACTCAGAAACACATATTCATAAGTGAACAAGGAATAATTAATACTAAAACAACACTATTTAACAATTCTTCCATTTCATAGCAAAAACAAAAAGTGAGAATTTGAAAAAACAGTGAGATTTCACTCCTCACCAACACCTTCCCTTTCTACTTCCTCTGGCAGGACCTCCACAACCCACCCATCCACCCCCACACAAAGAAAAACAAAATGAAGAAAAGATGTCAAACAACTATTTCACAATATGAGATAAATCATATGAACAAAACGTAAAGATTGAAACTTTTTCAAGAAACGCAGCACCCAAATACAAACAATATCCACAATTACAGATCAAAAAGGCATCTATCTCCAAAATTTATAAATAAATATAGCAAACCACAAAGGGGGAAAAGGGAGTGTTTTTACCTCTAAAAGTATGCAGCAGAAAAAGATTGAGGCAATGGAGAGATATTATTAGAAAGAGAGTTTGAACGGTTGAGAGACAATTATGATAACAAGAATTTGGGTATATATATATATAGAATTAATAATTTTTATGGCCACTTAACTATCAACTATTTTCATAAAAAGTCACTCAATTTTCATTTTCAATTTAAAAGTCATTCAACTATGACTTTTTTGCACAGAAAATCACTCAATCTATTTTTTTTTTAAAATCACTAAAATTTGCTGACATGGAATTTTTATTTTAACCAAAAATTTAAGAACCAAATATATATTCATTTAAACCATTTAATAACCCGTCCCATTTAATTCGATCCGCTAAAAATATAATATTGAACTTTTTATTTTACCATTAAAATATAACGACATTTCTACACCTTCTATCGAACCAAATATATATATATATATCAAGCATAATTCTATAGTTGTTAACTTACTACTGATACATGAGTGTGACATTAAATTAAATTGCACAAATTTAAAATAATGTAATGTGTTGCCTGTTAGGTAAGATTGTTCCAGTTGTATTGATTGATTAACTTTTTTTAAAAATAATAATATTAATTTAGGGAATTAATGGTAAAATAAAAAGTTTGATATTATATTTTTAGCAGGTCGGGTTAAATGGGGCGGGTCATTAAATGATTTAAATGAATATATATTTGGTTCTTAAAATTTTGATTTAAATAAAAATTCCATGACATCAAATTTTAGTGGAAAAAAAACAATTAAATAGGTTGAGTGACTTTCAATGCAAAAAAATCATAGTTAAGTGACTTCTAAGTTGAAAATGAAAGTTGAGCGACTTTCTGTGGAAAAAATTGATAATTGAGTGACCATCAAAGTTATTAACGGTATATATAGAGAGAAAGACGACACACAAACCATATCTCTCTTATTTTCCCCATCCATCCAATTGTGGAAATCTTGTTTACACACAAGACCAGATTCACTGAGGAGATTGCCTTCTTCTCTTTTATTGGCTTAAACCGTAGTAACAGGGGGGGGGGGGGGGAGATCTTTAACAACCATCCAAACAAAAAATGATCTTTTAACAACAATCTAAACAAAGTGCTAAGGAGTGTCCGACTAAATTTGAATTCATACCTTAAAAATTTCACGTTAGATGTAAAGCAACTTTAATGTGATTATTCAACAATATGTGGATTTTTTTATAAGGTAGGGAATTACGGAAATCGAACCCTCACAACAAAGTGAAGTGAAGTTCATATAGTTGAATATTATAACCAATCAACAGAGTTATCAAGATTTTTTAAAGTGAGCGATAATAAGGAAAACATTTTATTTGTTGTAAAATGAATGTCCAAGTTAATATATTTTATGTTATAAGATAAATATACACACAATATGTTATGTATTGTATACTATGTAATCATATAATATACTTGATATTCAAAGTATATACATGACAAATAAATATTCATATATTATATTTTATGCTCAAGTATATACATCTCTCACTATATATATAACCCTCTTCTAGTTGCAAAGAGAGAAGCAAGAACAAGTGAAATTAAAATACTATACCTATTATTTTCTCATCCATCTTTCATGTTATTATAGCATTGCTATTTATTTTATAACATTATTAAAACGTTTTCATATTTCATTGGCTAAGATGTCACTGGAATCATTTCTGATTGGCTCCTCAGTCCTCTCCTAACCCACCCTTACACACATAATATTTGAACGATTACATATATATATTTTTGAGAAAAAATATAACTTTATTACCAATTACGATAAAATAAAATAAAATAAATTATTTATAAATTAAAAAAATCCCCCCTAAATCAATTGATGAATTAATATTATTATTTTTTTAGAGAAAAGAAATAATAAGAATTGAATTCACTTATATTGTGAATAAATATATATTTCATATCACCAACTATAATTTATTTATGTTAACTAACAAGAGGATGACAATATGACACGATTTTATATTTCTAGTAACATACAAAGTACAATAATAATGAGAGTGATGAAATATGTGAATCCAAAATATCTCTATCAAATTTATTTTCACACAGCTACATTTGGTTATTATATACATTTTGTTTTTTTTATGCTTCTTTTCTCCTTTTTGGGAAAAATAAAAAGACTCTTCAAATTTAAACATTAATTTCGTATTTGAGCCATAAGAATGAAAAAAAGAAGATAATTAGTAAAGAAGTGTTAAGTGTTGTTCAATCACAAACCTATAATATCAATAACATATTGAATATAATTTTATAAATTGAAGTCTAAAAAAATTATCCATATGAAGTTGGAGTACTATTATTATTTAAAAAAAGGAAGCAACACATGATAAAGTTGTAAAATGCAGAGTTCAAATATTATTGTATTCATTCAATTATGCGTTCTCTTATTGTATCCCTAAGAAATTAAATACACCTAGGAAATGAGACATTATTGTTTAATGTTTTATTCAACATTTTATTTATGTTCCCCATACACCTACCAAGCCAATTCTAGTAGCGATGAGATCACCTGTTTGACGTCTCATTTATTAGTGGAGAGCAGCCGTCGACTAATTTTATTTATCGAAAAATTATATTATATATATATATATTTAAAATATTAAATTTCCTTGATATAAGAGAATGTTTAGTTATAGTAATAACTAATAACTAATAAATATAGTTTAAAAACTATTTTACGTTGTAGGTTCAAGAATTTTAAATTCACTAATTAAATTTCTTGATTATGCGACAAGCTTCATATACTCTTACCGTTTTTTTTAATAGTCTTCTATTGACTTGCATTTTTTTTATTTATTGAGAGTTTGTTTGATTAAATTATTCTTTAAAGATCCAAATTTAACTAGTAAAACTTTATATAGTAAAAAGATTATTTGTAGTATACCTTTTCCTGTTAAAAAAAAAGAAAAGGTGACTCTTGCAATAACAAAATATTTTGGGGTATAAAATAAAATACTTTAATAATTCACAAGTTTAGGAAATGTATCAAACGCAATAATTGAATGTGTTTGACCAGCTGATGCAATATATGGTTTAGTTGAATCACCAACTTATTTAAATCATATAAATTCGACTAATTGAATCATGAACTATTTTTTATCATATAAATTTGTTTAGTTTGAATCATTAGCTATTTTAATGCCATTGCTTTGGCAGGCGTGACTAGTGAGGTGACGTCTATACCATTTTTCTTCTGATTCTATCAGTGGAATTACGGTTAGGGCGGCAAAATCAAACTCAATACACTTAATTTGTCTAATCTGTTGAGCTTGGGTGGGTTATTGATCCACATATTCATTAGCTCAACTCATCAAAAATTAAATAGATATGTAATTCGAATTGGCTCATGAGAAATCTTGTTAAAATGTTTTTAAAAACCTTTTTTTTTCAATTTGATATGTTATATATAGTCATAATAAAGAAAAAATAATTTTATTAGGTATTAAAATAGTTTAAAAGAAAAAATAAAATAATTAAGTTTAGTAAAAATTGAGTTAAGTTGGATTTATATAACTCATTACATGACCTATTTTGACCCATGCAAAATTATTATCTTAACTCATTATGATCCGTCCAAATTTGATCCAACCCACTCAATTGTCACCCCTAATTCCTAAATTACACTAAATATTTTGTAACTACAACAAAGTAAACTATTCTAAATTACTCCCTCAATATTTACGGGTAAGACACATGAGTTTTTATTTTTTTTCAAATAACTTTGGCGATGCAATAATCTTTTATTTACTTTATAAAATAAATATTAAAATTTCATTTTTTTCGCTTTGAATATTAGTACGTCCAATATCATATTTCAAATCCAATTATTTTTTCCTTGCAAGGAATAAAGAATAATATTAAGTACGGTTGGTACTATCTCATTATCAAGATTCAAGGCAATGCAAAGTGGAAATTTTATATTAGAAAGACACCAAAATAAAATAAAATAGTTAAAGAAGATACCGGGAAGTTTCAAAGAGAATTCTTCACATAAGACGACAATTAGTCACAATATATTAATATACGATAGGAAATGGCATTAAGCCATTATGTATCTTGCTGAGCCTCCACAAAGATTTGATTGCGCTTTAATAAATCAATCTTTAATATTTATATCAAATCAATATACGTATTATATATATTTATCTATTTATCCACTTAATCATAATTAATAAATGTATATTTTCGTGTTATTTAATTACTTGATAATGATAAGTTGACATGATTTGATATAACATCATGTGTGAACAAGTTACCGTACTCTTGGTCAAGGAACTTGTAGTGACTTATAAGTTGGGCTGAGAAGAAACCAAAATGTTTACTGGGGCTATTCTTATCCCCAAACTTGTAGTATTATTCAATGTCTATCTGCAATTATTTATGCTTTGTTAATGAGATTTTGATGGTACTATATAAACTATCAAGGTATAAAATAAATGACAACACAACGAACTACAAGTGAACTAAATGTTTATTTGAATAGAAATTTGTAAATATGATCAATAGCATGCAAATCAACTAGGTTATTTGAACTTTAGCAGTATGACGCATAATAATAGCAACTTAAAAAGGATTTATATGTATCTTCTGAATCTCTACTTGTTCTTCGCATCTCATACCAATGATATCTACATGAATGTTAAGCTTTTGAGAATTTGAAGGATGCTAAAGTGAAAATACAGAACCTAAGTATTGACAAGTGAGAATAGTCAGAACTAGCATAGCAAAGGGATGTCAATGCATTAGTATCATCCAAGAAGGCATTGCCATACAAAGAATGGGCATTTTTCCTGCCACAAATGATTAAAAACAGTATAATTTTATCAACATGCATGTGCAAAATCTGATTCAGTGCAGCTGGGGGCTTTAACAGTGTTCATTGCTCTCCCCGACCTTGGGTTCCACAGGAACTCACTTCTCCACGTATGCGCTTCTGTAGATGCTCCAAGCTGGCTACCCGCTGCATTGAAGCTGTTCTACCCATCTTATTCCCCCCAACAGCTGCAGGTGCAGGATTCTGCTGTACAGATCCTCCTATTGGAGTAACATCAACCATACCATTTTGAATTCTAGGATCATGGGTTGGCATATTATGATTATTTGCCGGTTGTTGGTAGTAATGATGTTGAGGATCATCTTGCACAGGCAGAGCAGTGTCTGTTGATGTGTCTGAAGGACTGCCAGAGAAGGATGGCATTGCCATTGAGGACATCTCAGACATAGCTTGGAACAAGGGATTTAACCCAGTAACTCTTTTAACTGTTTCTTCTGCCATCTTCACCTGCACGACAAACAGCAAAGGAAGGAAGAATTTTTAATACGTGTTTCGAACCAGGGGCGGAGCTACCCTAGGGCAAGGAGTGTCAAGTGACACCCCTTCATCGGAAAATTATATACAAGTGTATATATAGGTCAAAATTTGGTTTAGTAAATATATATACAAGTGTTGACACCTCTTAACACAAGTTGAAGGTTTAGTGTAGTGGTTAAGGGGTTGCAAAAATTGCTTGAGGTTGTGTTCTATCTCTACTATATAATGTTCCTTAATTAAGAAGGAAAAGAGGATGAAAGAATTGTCATCATGACAATCTTATTCTTTGGATCTGAAACATGCCTCAATCACCAAAGGTATCCTCCAGTAGGTGATAGAAGCACAACATAATCAAGTTGCTATAGTCCAACCAAAAATCATGTCTTTGTTGACGGAGCCTGATAAGCACTAGAAGCATGAATGAAAACACAAAAGAGATAGCAAAAGCAACATGGAATTGCCACCTCATTACCTAGGAAACATCCCCCCACCCCCACCCCTTCTGTTTTTTCTTCTTTTCTTCCTTTTGGTTACAGGAAAAATGATCATTGTGGCTAAACCAAAACAATTGATGCACAAAGCAGGTTTCTTCTTGTACTTCCCCAAACAAACTACAAGACCTACTTCCTCAACCACAACTAGTTAAAGAGCCTTACCTTCGCTCTCAATGTCTCAACATCTGCTTTTAAGACACGATTATCAACAGCTGATTCATTGTATTTCTGGCTTATGTCAGTCAGACGTTTCAGTAGGGAGGAGTTTTCTACTCTCAGTTGAGATACCTACCAAAAAATAAGGTTTCATAAGACAATAATCTTGCACCGACATTAACTTAAACACGACTTAAGAAACATACCTGTGTCTCAAGTTCTGTAAGATGGGCCTGCTTTCTTCTCCTTGAACGTCTGGCTGATTCTCTATTTGAAAGCATTCTGATAAACAAAGGGGTTGATAGTATTAGGACTTTGCCCAGCCCAGGTAAACTTCACTACTAGATATATTAATAATTAGTTTACATTTTGGATGCCTACCAATTACATTACCACTGGGACATGATTCAAGTAGGAAAAATTTTCTAAACAGAAAAAGTTGGAGCACCTTATACCAGTGAATCATTGCACCTCTTAACTATATTATTCTCCTAGGAAGGAATATTCTGCATGTAATGGACAAGCAGCCTTTACATAATGACACCTTCCATAAGAAGTGTAATCTCTTTCCTTCCAAAGCAAAGAGACTTCTGGTCCGATGGAGGCAACGGTAATTGGTAGCATGGCACTCGCTTCTCTGAGACAGAAAATGACAGTCCACACTTATGCTTACATGAGGGTGCATGCAATCTTTTGCAGAGAGGAGGGATTTAATATGCAACAATGAAGCATACAATTTATACCACACCAGGTGTGGATCCAGAATTTCGCACAAGTGAATTCAGACGAAGACTAAGACAAAACTCTCCAGCAGCCAACAATTAAGGAACCATAGCAAACACAAAAATAAAGTTTTTCCCATTGCTCTATTTGGTTCATACACGGCCTGTAAACAAGTCATTTTGGTCTCATGCTTATTATATTTTAAACGGTTGGGCAAAATATATGCTTTAATTTCATTCCATGTGTTGGTCATATCTGTTGCCTTTAAGAGGGAGTGAGAGAAAGGAGAAAGAATGAAAAAGATAGAGATTCTTTTAATTGGCCGAGTTTGTCTCTACAAAACATGAAAGTCTGGGTGACGTATTGTGCATGTATGAGTATGAGTAAGTGTGAATGTGAGTGTGTGTGTTTATGTGTACATAAACTGCTCAAGAAAAACTATATATACTAAACATATATAAGAAGAAGTATACTTTGGCGGGAAGAGGATTTGATTGGACCTCTGTAGTCACAAACAATTATGCCTCAGTAGCAGTCAAACAAAACTTATACCTTCACAAAGCATCAATAGTCATGCAAGTGTTCTCTAATAACATCATAACAATGGATGAATCAAAATTGAGTGTGCATAATTAAGGGCACTTACTTTTCACAAACGGACAAACCTCGGTCCACAATCATTTATATCAGATATCAACAGCATCTAATTCATCAGAAACTCATGAAACAGCTAGTATGATGTTTCTATCCTCGAGATATTAATAGATCTTTTGACCCTTCTCTCTTTCTCAGATTTAACAGCAATTTAAGTAGTACTATCTGTACTAAAACTATAAACCATATTACCTCCTTACACGTTTCGTATCAGCTGGATCTGTTCCTTGAGTCGTTTCTGCTTCTCCTTCAGCTTCATCATCATCGGATAGCTCTCTAGACGAACCACTAGTTGTTGACTTCACCTGCACCCCAGGTTTCTTCTGCACTGCAGGCAAAGAGGGTATTCCAACTGGTCCACCAGTATCCTTATCTTGAACTTTTCTCACTTCCTGACCAGATCCTGCAGAGAAAAACGAACTAAAGACTGAATGCATGAAACTAATTTCCATAATACATCATACAGTAACCTGCACCAAGTCTTTGCCTGTAATTAACTGGATGTCTACATACATTTATCCTTCAGTTGCATATTACATGCTTCTTTGCTGATGTAGATGGTTGCATTGTCAAGTAAAGAACAGAAGTACAGTACCATAAAGTTACATCAGTAATTAAGAAAATGGAGAAATATTACATCAAGGAGATAGGGAAATGAGTAGAATGATGACTGCAGATGAAGAATCAGAGCCCAACAATTTGCAGTTAATATCTGTCATTGACACGGGTAGACTAATTTCTATTCACGAGGATCCTATGTGAAGCATGATTGGAGCTTGGAGGACAAATTACTCCACCAAATGTCGCTAGTGTACTAGGCTCTAATTGAGGCAAGAGTGGACCCATTTAGTTACTTTTTGTATCTTAATTAATAAGAAAAGTTAAAAGGTTGAGCTAATAAGAGATAAGATTGGCTCCTTTCTATGATAAATAGTCGGTTAAATAACCAGAGCAACAAGCGGATTGATTGATTAATTATGAATGGGGTTGGTGTGATAAGAAAACAACAACTAGCTGTTTCAATAATGTTGTTATGCAGTGTGCTAATGCTTCTTGCTTGTGGAAGTGTGAGGGAGTTTTGCATTAGGATCACATTGAAGAAACCTCGTCACTCTTTTTCTTTTCTTTTTTTGGATAAAGTTATAAAAAGGAAACTGGAAATATGAAAACTTTCTCATGCTACTCAGGTTAGGAAAGAATATTTATGCCTTTTGATAAGTACAGAGGGACTATATATTAAGCCTGTGACCTTTTTTTCATTAAACAGACCTTTTGTTCCTGCCAGCAGAATAAGCCCAAACAATTTCTCCTCGTCTTAAAATATTTTTAGTTAGGACTTGATTGAACTATAATCTCTTCGTTAAATGAAATTTCACGACATGGGAGTACATTGGGTATGTTGTTTTTGATGAAGTACATTGGGTATGTTGTTGTTATTGTTGAGGTGGTGTCGGAACCTGCTTCGCACACCTAGACTAATTCCCAGGGATACCACATATGGGAAGAAATTACCTGGTGTTTTTGTCTCTGTTAGGATTTGAACTTGAGACTTCATGGTTCTCAACATATTTCATTGACTACTAGACCATACCCTTGGGTATAGAGGTTGTTAATTGAGTACAAATAGCAGGATGTTCAAGTTGGCTCGATTTATTTGCGCTTTGCAGCCCTACCTTCTAGGCTTCGACTATGGGTACAAAGTCTTGAATTATCATCAAAGAACATTTAATTCAGGATTGGAAGGTGTTGTTCATCATAGGAAGTGATAAATGATGGAAAAACTATGTACATTTTATATAAAATCTCAAAGAACATGCATTAGGCAGAGGTTCAATTTCCTTGCTTAAAAATTAAATACTTCTAATGTTTTTTCTTATTTGTTGGAACTTCTATGAATTTGTTAAACTATATAACTGAAAATTATTTTAAAACCATAACGTAGTGCAACTAAGGATCCACCTGTTTGATTCAAATCTTCAGATTCCTTTAAAGTTTGTTCATTTTATGTAAGAGAATGTAAACTTTCCAGAAACTAATGGCGAAGTGACACGGGCATGGAATCAATGGTAATGCAGACAAATTTTGCCTCATCCAAGAATCACTCACATTTATTCAAACGTTTCAAATAACCATGCGCAACTGCCATCAGTCATCAGCATCCTAAACCAATATGAAAAAAGCATGAAGCACAGATCTTCACAAATTACTGTCAGACCACTAACCTCTTAGCTAAATCTTGTAAACTTACTGTAGCAACAGAAAGCACAGACTATCGTAACACCAAAATAAAAAACATCATACATAATCAATGGCATGCACATCATATTATACAACAACACAAGAGAAAAAGTGAAATGAATCTCTAATTGGTCACAACTTACCTTTAGTGGAGATGTGAGATACTGATTGTGATGCACTAGCAGTCTCTGGTCCTTTATCAGGTGCAATAGAACTTGAATCTTGAGGCTTTAGATTCTTCGCCTATGAATTTTGCCAGTATAATTTCATTAGTGAATAAATTACTCGATTTAGCTGAAGACAGTAACAATTATTTGAGCGCGAAACTTTTCAAAGCTAATTCGAAAAAATAAAATTAAAATAAATAATTTACCCGAGTCAATGCAACTGCAGCACAAGCCAAATCGAGACGACTTTTGAGGAAGGCTTGATACTCTTCAGCATCAACGTGAATATTCTGCGGAGGTGCAGAGCCAAACGACGTCGCTGCCGGCTTCGAATTCAACGCCGTACTGGAATTGAGATTAGGAGTAGAAAGATTCTCATCCTTGATCTCGACAACATCGTTTTGGTGTGAAGATGACGACGACGACGCCATTGTAGGTGGCTGAGGAGGAGATGAAGTGGTCGTACCGGCGGCGCCGGCGGCTTCTTGTAGGAAACGCTGGAAAGCCCATTCGGAAGAGCTGCGATTCATCATCTTCGAGTAGGAGATGGCGGCGGCGGCAGAGGTAGGTGAATCAACGCCCAACTCCGCCGTCGGCGGCGTCGACCAAAAATGGTCGCCAATGTCATCGTCCACTGAAAATACCCTATCCATATTTCTCTTTTCTCTCTCCAGAAAAAAGGGCAAAAAAACAGAGACTTTTTTTAAGTTTTAAAGAAATTATGGGAAGAAAAGAAAGAAGACACAATGTTGAGTTTTGATTACTCCTTATATAATTGGGTATATATGGATTATCATGGTGGGAAAATATGGATTCTTCTGAGATTACTTATTTACCCCTGTCTTTTCATTTTTAATAAATAATTTTCTAAATTTGGTTTTCTTTGAGTTTTTTTAAAAAGTTATAAACTAGTATTATCCTAAAAAAATATATAGTCAAGTTAATGAGATGATATATATATAATTTCCTTAAAAATTGAAATTTATAATCTTGAATAAGGCAAGTTATTTAATTTAACAGATAAAGATGACTTGATTTGATTTGATCATATCCATTATAAATTCATATAGTGAGATGATTAGGATTCTTCTGCATTTCACCACCGGGCTTAAATAGGAAAAAAATTATCAAAGAAGCATTAAACTATTTAATGTGTTTATCTTAGTAAAGTTAAATTAATCAATCAATGATAAATAGTATACAATATATCAAATAAGTAGATCGTGTGACTTTTACATAAGAATTATCAATTATTTTTTGTTATACCAAACAATTTGTCATTAATTAACTAAGATAAAACAACAAATTCAATGCCAATACATGTGATTTAAAAAAGTTTAGTTCACCATTGATTTGATTATTCAATGTATTTAGTAACTATATATTACATTCTTTTCGATGATAAAGGTGAATTTAGGAGATAGAAAAATGAACCTATTAATTTCAAAACATCACCTATTAATTTCACAACATCATATATATCACTTTACTAGTATTAAATGCATTTATAATTCCATAATTCAAAACTTTTTTCCC
The DNA here is from genome assembly GCA_029582725.1 of Solanum chiquidenum. Taxonomy (NCBI): domain Eukaryota; kingdom Viridiplantae; phylum Streptophyta; class Magnoliopsida; order Solanales; family Solanaceae; genus Solanum; species Solanum chiquidenum. The sequence goes on along the minus strand of JAJOOS010005344.1, from coordinate 31,922 downwards.
TTTTTTTTTGTCCTTTGGTATGTGTTAAGAGTTAAGGGACATTTTTGAGTCCAATGGAGGAAAAAGTAAGTGATCCATCATCCAAGTAATAATAATGAAATAACCTTGGAACTTTGAGTAAAAAATAAAATAAAATCCTAATGTTATTTTGAAAATGAAAAAGTAACTTTTAGTATGTATAGACACTTTTTTTTCCTACTCAATATGCGATATTTATATTGAGATAAATTATCGAGACGACTTTTATTTCCGATGGTCACATTATTTTCTATTGGATAAACCTTGCAGGGTGTGGCCCATTTGGTGAATTGTGGATAAATATGAAATGCGGCCCACATAGTCTTTCATGGCCCACATAGTTTTCGCGGCCCCTATTTACCAATTGATTTTCTTCACTTTAAAGGCATAAGGTTATGTCTTGTTCTAGCCATTTTATTATTATTAGTATTATTTATTGAGGAAAGAAAAAACAAAATTGGGCAAGTTGAGGGAACAAAATGAAACACACTTTATCGTTCGTACGAAATGGTTTTGTGACACATGATTTAGACATTAGACACATTTTATATTGGGTAATTTTCTAAAGATCAAAATGGTTAATGATGTTAAATTAATTTATTTTGTGATTGCGTATAGATTGTTTTCTAATATGTGAAGCAGTATTTCAAGTTAAGTCTCTCATTACAAGTATATCAAGTTAAGTCTTTCATTACAAGCTAAAAAAAGTGTTGAAAATCTTGAATGGTAATACCGATAGACATCAAAGAGATAAGTGGTAGAGTGAAGCGATCCAAAAAGGGCGGAAGCCAAGAAAACAACTTATATGAAGTGGTTCGAGAGTTAGACGAAGAAGGGAAATTGCAAATATGGGGAGGTACGGAGGAATGAAAAAGAAAGTGAAATTAACTATTACAACAGTTAAAACGATAACGCTCAAACACTTATAGGATGAACTTTATGACAAAGGTTGAGATAAGAAGTTGTATAGGTTTGCAATGGCAAGGGAGTAGAGAGTCCGCGACTTGGACCAAGTGAAGTACATCGAAGATAAAGAATGTAAAATATTGACGGAAGAGACCCATATTAGACGAAGATAACAAACATAATTGCATTAACTCTTAAATAAATAGGGGGGAGATGACTATTGTGCTAAGTGATTTAGAGCATTTTAAAAAGCGTCGATATTGTGGGTATTATACAAGTATCAAGTTTTAAGAGGTTATCATAAAATGAAAATGAGGGAATCAGACTATATTTTGATAGAATTTTAAAAGAAACATGTATAACATGTGTGGAATAACTATATCTGGTTATTTAATGTCAAGCCCAAATAAGGTAGTGCCTAATGTCACCGAGAGCGAGTACTCTAGGCTCACTTTGCTTATTCAAGCTCCATCCTTTCTTTCAAAAATTAAATTTAATAGGGTTGTTCAAAATCGAATCATAACTAATAAGTCAACCGCAAAATTGACTAACTAGTATTGGGTTATCAGATTAATGGTTGGTGAACAGATTAAAATTTTAACAGTTTATCGATACTCGGTGGATTACTCAATTTTCCTTATTGGATAAATTGTTACCTCATTAAAAATTATTGTAATTATATTTTTACCGTAAGTATAGTTGTTAATAAATACTTATGTGCATGCACCCTCAAAATTTAGTTTTTCAGATATTTCTCATTATGTACAATTACAGAATTATCATTTATCAGCTTAAGTAGAGCTAAAAAATTATTTTGTTTGATTGGAGATTGATATATTAGTGAGTGTAAGTGAAATGGAAAGCATGAAACAGTTGAGCCAATGCACCATCCGTTAATTACTAATCCGACATTAAATCAACGGATAGCTTATTAATTGGCTAGTGGATTAGTATATTTAAAAATCAATATCCGATAACAGTTAATCATAATTATCCATTTGATCCGTTCAATACACAATCTTAAATTTAAGATATTGAAAATATCCAAATAATATATGTGGACTACGATGATCTAGTTGTATAAAAATAAATGTGATATATAAGAATATAAGAATGTAATAATTATAGGGGCATCAAGCTATTAAACCACACTATAAAAAATTGAGAGAAAAGATGATGACGAGAATAGTGTTTCTATCATTGAAAACTATTTTGAATTTATGCTGGAGCGTTTGATTGCATAAGTGCCACATATCTCATAAGGAGATTGATGGAATAATATTATGGAGAGAAAAAAAGAGAGATTCACAAAATCTCCCTCCTTCATTCATTAACGCGTTATCTATTTTAATCACATGGGAGTTTTGGAGGTTAAGGTGTACCTCCAAACACGAGAACGAAACTCCATATATTCAGATATCAGAGTTATTGGTCTTCTTCATCATTGCGAACACAACAAATTTAAAGTTTGAAAATTGTAGTAAAACAATGGTTAAAACTTTTTGACGAACAAACGATACAACAATCCATAAAATTGTCAAACAGACGAAGCGAACATTACTTTAAGTAAATTAAGAAATGAATGTAATTGCTTGAAAGGGAATTGCGAAATTGGGGTGGAGTAAGAAGGGACTACGAGGGCATGTTCATAATGTCACATTCCTTCCATTTGGACCTAAACAAACAATTGGTCAAATACTATGACTATAATAATTGAATTTCAATATTACACGACTATTTTTTCAACAAGTATATGAAAAGTAAATTCAAAATTATTCATTACGTGTGTAAATGGAGAAATTCGAGTTTCATGAAGGATAATTCAGGTCATAGATGAAATCAAAGACACGATGAATAATAAATGAATGATCGTTAAACACTATTTGAAAAAAAAAAAAAAACCCAGATAAATCATCACCGCTTAACAAATAAAGCATAAACAACACTTAAACTTCACAAACTTCGAAGGTATATCAAGAAATCCAACAAAAATAAACTTTTACACATTTAATAGACATTTATATATGGAAACTTTCTATTATCTTTTTTCTAAATCATATGATTAAGAATTAAGGGGATGAATTTGTATAAGCTTGGTCAAATAGACCTTTAGAGGTTTTATATAAGTTTTGACTTCTCTCCGACTAGTAGTACCATATTCCAATTTTGCACACCCTCTCCCTTCCGCCGTTACGCGTCCCTTCAGACATCCGATCTATCAAAAAAGGGAAAAAAAATAGAACAACACTCGCGTCATTCACTCTTCCTACAGGTCGGAGATTCATACTTTGTTTCAAATTCCACAATTTTTAGAAACCCTAGTAGTAATTGATTGATTGGCGTTCAATTTTCATTGAATGGCATTATATTAGTAGGAATTCGGGATCGTCGGAATAATTTCATCGGAGAAGGGTTTTGCGGAGATGGCGGAATTAGGGCAGCAGACGGTGGATTTCTCGGCACTGGTAAGCAGAGCAGCTGAGGAGTCGTATGTGACGTTGAAGGAATTGGTGGAGAAGTGCAAGTCGTCTAACTTATCTGATTCTGAGAAGAAAATTGGGATTCTTAAATATGTAGTTAAGACTCAGCAGCGTATGCTTCGTCTCAATGTCCTCTCCAAATGGTGCCAGCAGGTTGTTTTCTTTTTCAAACTATTCACTCTCTCTCTCATTATGTCTGTTGATGCATTCAAGATTGAAGACTATTTTTTTTAATTGTTTAGATATAATGATGTGTTTTACCCAATTTGTGACCCCCTTTATTAATCCAAAGGCATCCGTTACCTCCCACCGGCATAGGTACTGGTAAAATTTTCTTTCCAGGCTTAGGCAGATGGGGATTCTATGTTTGAGTTCTTTATGGGATATAAGAAGTGTACCTTCTTTCTTCTTTGTTGAGGGGTCCGAAGAGTAGTGTTCGACTTCTAGGGTTTCTTTTGTTTCAGGATTTGTGAATTGGAAAGGAAAAAAGGAGAGGATTTTCTCTTTCTTTGTTGATGCATTGAGAGAGTAGTGACAAAATGTATATGGTCATGTGTTTGTTTTTGTGAAATTTGTGAGTTGGAATGGAGAAAAATGGATCTTGATTAAGATTAGAAAGGTAGCCGTGAAATGAGTAGGGTGATGTGGTTTTAGGAATTGAGAAAAGATGGACCACGAGGAGTTATTTAAAACTTAAAATCAGACAGTTAGGGTGGAAGTTCTAGTTATAGTGAATGTCGAGGACACTTACCAAAAAGAAAACAAAAGTTGAGGACAACTTTGAAGGTTTTAAGATTGTTCAATGCTCTGTTCAAGTTGTGTACCAACAGGTTATTTGATGAAAGGCGGAATGATCTAGGAGACCCTTGTATTTGATTTGGATTGTCGGTTGGATCCTTCTATTCACGACTTTGTCTGAACTTTTAGACTCACTGAAACACAATCTTTTAAACCCCTTTGACTTTGCGTGAGCTTCAAATGCACAATGAAAATGACACATCATCATCCACATAAGATTTTTAATGACACGTCAATTATTTTTTACTTTATTTTAAAAAAGTTTCCTTTATTCACTCCATTCCTCCCTCACCGTCTCTATCCCTTGACCACCTCTCTCCATTTCTTAGATCGGATACACCACCATAACTTTCCATCTTTACCGGTAACACCACTTACCTTAAAAACTAAAAACCTCCATTCTTCTCCAAGTTTTCATCATTCACAACTTTCGATCACCTTTTTTTTACCAACGCCTCTGTCCACCACTTAAACCACCGTGAAGACTGGCATTTTCAGATGAGATGGTAGAGAAGATGAGCAATCCGGCGATCAGTTCGTTGAAGAAGGGAGAAGATGAAGAGGTTTCCAAAATACAAAAAACTGAACAATTTTGGTCTTTGGGCAATTATCAATTTGGGTTTATTTTATTTTATTGTATTTTGTTTTGGACCAACTTGTTTTGCACTATGTTATTATTTTTAATAAATTGGTGACCATTTTGGGCACGTTTTGACAAAAAAAACCCACCAACGTGAACTCCTCTTCTCCATTGATGCCAATGAACCACCACTAAAAGACCTCAATATGTCTTGACATCTGCACACAATTTTACACAACACACTCCACCTAATTTCAAAGAATAGCAATCACTCTTCACCCTCTAAAACTACTGGATCTTTGTCACCTCACAATTACCCCAAAAACACGGAAAGGAAGGACAAACCAGGAACAATAGGACCTATCCCATTTCTAATCTTGGGAGAAAGAGAAAGTGAAAAAGAAATAGGGTGGGGTGGGAACAATAGAACTGCTGTCATACCAAAAGAGCTATGAGTTTCCTGTAGGTCTTGCTTCAAACAACTTTCTGTAGCATCATTTGAACCTTTAATCTTTGATTTAATAAACTCTTTCGAGGTATATGCTGGTAATGGTAAGTACAAGGTTTGTCTTCATGTCTTTATCTCCCTTTCATATCTTCATTTCTTCATCTGTCTTTTTCTGAAAGGAAAGATACACTTGTATTATATTCAGTATCTAGGTGAGTAGAAATATGGTTGTCAAATCTTCCTGGACCTTTAGAATTAACGGTTGGCCCTATATACTTTTATCATTGATCTCGAAGAAACTGCAGTTCATACTCCGTATTTAAATTTCTTTACCAACACAATTTTCTGGTTTGCAGGTCCCCTTGATACAATACAGTCAGCAGCTTGCATCCACTTTATCTAGTCATGATACATGTTTCACCCAAGCTGCCGACTCGTTGTTTTTTATGCATGAAGGACTACAACAAGCCCGTGCTCCCATCTATGATGTTCCTTCAGCTGTTGAAGTTCTTCTTACCGGAAGTTATGACCGTTTGCCAAAATGTATAGAAGACGTAGGCTTGCAGAGCACATTAAATGATGACCAGCAAAAACCAGCATTAAAGAAATTAGACGCACTGGTTAGGTCGAAACTCCTTGAAGTTTCGCTTCCTAAGGACATTACTGAAGTCAAAGTTTCTGATGGTACTGTTCTGCTTCGTGTGGATGGAGAATTTAAGGTTCTAGTTACCCTCGGTTACAGAGGACACTTGTCAATGTGGAGGATATTACATATGGAGCTGCTTGTTGGTGAGAGAAGTGGTCCTATGAAGCTGGATGACTTTCGGCGGCATGCTCTTGGTGATGATTTAGAACGCCGAATGGCTGCTGCAGACCATCCATTTATGACCTTATACTCTATCTTGCATGAGCTTTGTGTGGCACTTGTTATGGACACAGTCATAAGACAAGTGCAAACACTTCGTCAGGGCAGGTGGAAAGATGCTATTCGTTTTGAGCTCATAACTGATGTCAGTACTGGACAGGGTGGTAGTGCTGGCTCCACACAAACATCACAAGACGGGGAGTCTGACTCTGCCAGTTTGCGTACTCCTGGGCTGAAGATTTTGTATTGGTTGGATTTGGATAAGAACTCCGGAACATCTGAAATTGGAACATGCCCATTTATAAAAATTGAACCTGGACCAGATCTGCGAATTAAGTGTCTTCATAGCACATTTGTTATTGATCCTCTGACAGGAAAAGAAGCAGAATTTTCCCTTGACCAGAGTTGTATTGACATTGAGAAGTTGCTGCTAAGGGTGATATGCTGTAATCGCTATACTCGTTTGCTAGAGATTCTTAAAGAACTTGAGAAAAATAGTCAGATCTGTAGAGTTCCCAGCGATATTCAGCTTCAATGCCATGTAGAAGAAATGCTTGGCGATTCTCGGAAGGTTAGTTATTTTAATATATTTCTTGGAATTTTTGAGAGCTCATGCAAGTCATAAGTTCCATATTGGTTATTATACATGGTTGGATACACTATCTATGTCATGTTGTTTTAAAGATCTGCCTCTCTCTTAACCACTAAGTTAAAAAGAAATTGATGTATGGTTTAGCAAGGATAAAACCGATCAAGTCAATCTCTGCCTTCTCCCACAAATAGCTATTTTTATCATTATGTTGTCTGTTTTTTACATTACAAGTATGATAGGGTAGAGTTGTGATAACCGATGGACTCTTGATAAATGATAATAAAGAATTTAAGGATGTCAAGAGAAGTAGCATTACAATGATATTCAAGGAAGAAAGAGTTGAGGAATCTAAGTTAGAAGTTTCCAGTAGCAGTTATGTAGGAAAGAACTTGCCAGTTGTCCCAATGCTTAGAAAATTTGGAGGGAGTTCTGTTTCATTTAGGCTGCTTTATGTCTATACCATTGCACATGGGATCTAAATGTTAGAAACAGAATGTGTTCATAAAAATCTTCAAGTAGGGGCACTAGCTTGTTTGGTTGCTTTTGGGTGGAGGATCAAGTATCTAAATTACTGTGCTATGTAGTATTTGCTGTTTAAAAGCTAGGGGCTACCTGTGAATAACTACACAAATAGTTGAGATAAGGCGTTTAGAGGCTGGTAATAACCAATACCAGCTTACCAAATACATTGTTAGTCGGCAAAACAGCTCACGAACTGTGTGCTAACTTACCAATCATGGGAAAAAGATAAAAAGGAAAAAAACGTGTGCTAACTCAATATTACACATGACTCCAGCTACTAAGGTCACTTCTATACCAAGCAATGTGTTGTGAGGCCTAACGATAAGGTTTATTAGATGTGAGGGGTATGGATTAGTTTCGTCCATGCAGATAAGGAGTCCGGAATCAAAAGGGCAACAAAAATTTTTGAAAATTCCAAAAGGGCAACTAAATTATTTATCAAACCAAAAGGGCAACAAATTTTAACGGCGTTTAAATCAGGGTTTCCGCCGCAAGGCGCAGAAACCCATGCGCCTTATAAGGCGCAACAACTTTTAGCCTTGTAAGGCTCAGCCGCCTTGAGCCTTACAAGGCGCAAGGCTGTCTGTGCTTTGCAGGCTATTTTTTTAAAAAAATAAAAAAAATTGGTTTTATTTTCTTGAGCTGTTGTTATTAATTGCTTCGTTGGTTTTATTCTTATTTTAAATTAAGCTATTGTCCCTAGTTATTTTCATTCCCTTGCAACCAGAAGTGGAAAAATATTTAATGTAAGTTGTGTTCTACTTTTTAGAGTTTTGTACACTAATTACATGATATAGAAACTTCTTGCTAAATATTTAATTCATTTTTTTTACATTGTTGAAAAAATATGTTTTTAAAATAAGCATGAAACATGAATTTATAATAAGTGTCAATCCAAAAAATATGGCACAATAATGGCCTATGTGCATTTCAAGGAACAACATACTATGTGCCTCTCCTTACAAGACATAAGTGACATGACCATTGCTTTTGCTTTACATACTCAATTCACAAGATCGTTTTGTGAATTGAGTATGTAATTCTCATTGCTTGACTTTTTCCAGTAGTGATATAGTTCGTGAGATGGAACTTGGAATATATAAAAATATTATTTTCCAGTAAAGCAAAAGCAATGGTCATGTCACTTTTGTCTTGTAAGGAGAGGCACATGGTATGTTGTTCCTTGAAATGCACATAGGCCATTGTGCCATATTTTTTGGATTGACACTTATTATAAATTCACGTTTCATGCTTATTTTGAAAACAAATTTTTTCAACAATGTAAAAAAAATGAATTAAATATTTAGCAAAAAGTTTCTAACTTATCATGTAATTAGTACAAAATTCTAAAAAGAAAGAACACAATTTACATTAAATATTTTTCTACTTCTGGTTACAAGGGAATGAAAATAACTAGGGACAGTAGTTTAATTTAAAATAAGAATAGAAGAAATTAATAACAGCAGCTCAAGAAAATAAAATCAATTTTTTTTTTAAAAAAAAATATCTTGCAGACAGCCTTGCGCCTTGTAAGGCTCAAGGCGGCTGACAAGGCTCAAGGCGGCTGAGCCTTACAAGGCTAAAAGCTGCTGCGCCTTGCGGTGGAAACCCTAATTTAAACGCCGCTAAAATTTGTTGCCCTTTTGGTTTGATAAATAATTTAGTTGCCCTTTTGGAATTTTTGTTGCCCTTTTGGCTCCGGACTTTGCAGATAAGGTGTTAAGGTCTACTTGTTGACATTTATTTTTGATAAGTGCGGTCTACTTATTTACAGTCTTTAGGAAAAAGATACGTTTGTATAGAAAAAGTTCTATTTATTGGCCACGGTAGGTAATGCATACGCAAATGTAAGTTTCTTTATTTTCCACTAACAAAATAATTCCTTGGTATGACATACTATATAGACTAGCGAATAGTAAATTGTGCATTGTTGCACATGATATAATTGATTAGCAGTCTCCTTTGTCGTTGATTTTTGTTTATTCTCTAAGAGCATACATAGTTAACAAAAATGCAACAGTGAAGCAGCCCAATTACGATCATAAAAAAAGTCATTATTACTTGGAACTATCATCTCTACCGAAAACCAAAAGGTGGAGGAGGTATTAGGTGACTGAGTTCCAGAGCTCTTTATTGTTTCATGTTAAAGTGCTGCGATTGCTTCTTACCCCAACTTTGGTAGATCCTTTTTGCATATATGTTAATATAGTTGTATGTTGTCTTAAGACAACCAAGCTGAGAACCAGAATCCTGGTGCTATTTGTAAGTAGTGAAGTATACTTGTGATCTTTTCTGAAGGTCCCTAATCTAGTCTAGACTCTCTGGTACTATATCTGCATGACAAACTTTTTCCTTCTTTAACTGTTGCCTCTTTGCAGAAGGATAACAAATTTGACAGCAGGGAATATCAAGGCCAGGAAGTCCTGCGTGTACGTGCCTTCGGCTCATCGTTTTTCACCCTTGCAATAAACATAAGGTTTTCTCTTTTTCCTTTTATTGTTGGAAATTGATTTCACCTGGGTTTTTTAACTTTTTATCTTCAACTAACATGGAAAATGCTGGTATCTGTGCTCTAATTATGTGCCACCAAGTATTAGCATGAAATCAAAATGAGTATATGTGAGGGAAGTGTTGGAATAGCTATCTCCCATTAACATTTGGGAGACCAATTGCAACACTTGACTTGTTTGAATAACCTGGGACAATTTCACACTTTCACTGAGTTTGGTCTGCCAAGTCTGTGGTAGTCTTTTTATCGGGTCAGCATCAGCGTTATTAAAAGCAAAAAGCGCAAAAAACCTCTATGGTCTGTTGGGGCTTTAAACGCAAATAAAGAGTGGGCTTTAACGGAAAAAGGCTATAGAAAGGGAGAAAAAATACAAAGATATATGATTAGTCCAAGATTTATTACAATTATAACTATGAGTGTATCAAAAGTATGCCTTAGAACCTTCATGATGATACTGAAGCATACATGCATGTATATATTTTTAGGATGCTCGTCTACACAATATTGGATGTTGCTTGATCATTGCAGAGATGTGGCATTGTTAAAAAGTTCTACCTGATTGTTTATGATTTGATTTGTTTGGATAATGTTATGTCTAAGTAGCATATCAATCAATGACTAGAAATACTTGTCTTTGGAGATTATCTATGCTCATAAGTGCTTCTGATGTTTGCCACATGCTTTGATCACTGTTTGGATAATGTTATGTCCAAGTAGCATAATCAATCAATGACTAGAAATACTTGTCTTTGGAAATTATCTACGGTCTTAATTGCTTTTGATGTTTGCAACATGCTTCAAGTACACTGTTATCTGGATCTCTCTTTGAGAATCCCGATCAGGAAGCAAAAATTGAAATGCTACTTTTTTTTGGCAAACTCTTAACTATTTCTCATATTCCAGGAATGGACGCTTCATTCTTCACTCATCCAAGAATGTTATATCATCACCAGTAGTTGTTGAGTGTGAAGAGGCCCTAAACCAGGGAAGTATGTCAGCTGCTGAGGCTTTTATTAGCTTGAGAAGCAAAAGCATTTTACATTTGTTTGCGTGCATTGGGAGGTTCTTAGGACTTGAGGTATGCATGAATTTTTCTCTTTTTTTCCTGTCTTTTGGCTATTAGTTATTCTGTTTATTAATTTTGAGAGAGAGGCTTTATTGTTATATTCAGTATTCCTTTGTCTTGAATTTTCTGCCAGTTGCTTTCCTTTGACATTCAGGAGTGGTCTTAACTTCATAGGCTTTGCTTAAGCATTAGGTTGCATAGAGCTATAGTTTTTTTTTAATCTGTTTGGGGCGATAATTATTTTGTTATACTTTTTTTTTTAAAAATAACTGTGGTGTCCTGGCCAGCTTGCCTTGGTATAGCTTATGCTTCTTGCGTAACTTGATTATTAATTGCCATTTTGTTTGATTATTTAATCTTGCTGCATATGTACTGTAGATGCAGTGGCTGGATCAAAGTTTGGTGTTTGCATTTACGAGTTCAATAATAAATCATTTAAGCTTATCTAGTGGTAATTGATGAGTTTAGCTTTTTTAATGGTTATATGATATATGAATTCAAACCCCAGGTCTTTGAACATGGGTCTGCAGCAGTTAAGGTCCCAAAGAGCATTTCTTTTGGTACAAATTTGTTGCTTATGGGTTTTCCAGAATGTGGAAGCTCATACTTTTTGCTGATGGAACTAGACAAAGATTTCAAACCTGTGTTCAAATTGCTAGAAAGTCGGTCAGATTCACCAGCAAAAGCTCAATCTCTTGCTGATCTGAGTAACGTGGTTCGTGTAGAAACTATTGATGTTGGAAGGATGCAGATATGTGAGGACGAGCTTAATTTGAGTCTTCTCAACAGCAAGAAATTGCTGTCTGCATTACCCAGTGATGGCGGCAGTCACCAAACATCTGAAAATAGTCTTCTTGCCGACTTTAGCTTGGAAGGCTCTATAGTTGCTTCCGGTGTGCAATCAACATTTTTGTCTATTGTCGATGAAGTATTCGAACTTGAGAAAGGGTCCTCGGTCCCTTCTTTCTCTGGTCAAATTCCCCCATCAACATTCGGTGCTTCTCCTGCATCTCATTTTGGCACTGGTGTTGCTAATTATCAGAGTCTTAAAGTTGGAACTCTGTCCCCTAAGTGGGATCGTGGAGCAGGAAACTACAGTAACTCCATGTACAAGGGCGTGATACAGTCAGGTTCAGTTGGTTCATTAGCCGCAACTCAAACTGGGAAAAAGTTGACAGCTTCAAAGTCTGAGCAAGATTTGACTTCTCTCCGATCACCTCATTCTGCAGGAGTTGGATCTTATACATCATTGGATGAAGACCAGCTGACTGTATCTACAAATCGGTCAGCTCGGCTCCTATCTCCACCAAATCGAGTTTCTGCATCAAGTGGAAAAGCTAGTGGCTCAAGAAACTCTTCTGTGGGAACTGTACCAGGTGGTTTCAGGACTGCCGACTCTAACTCATTGGTTTTAGGATGTAAGTCAAATACCTCTGAGAATGTCTCTTAGATATCTGTACGTGGTTGTGTATATTACATCTGTCTGCTGTACCCCCCCCAAATAAATAAACAAATAAAATAAAAATTGAAAAAAATAATAGTAATAACAAAAAACTTCAATGCTCAGGAGGAATGGTTATTTTTTATGCATATTTCTCAGAACTGTGTTGCCTTTGTTTTTTGCCAGCCCAAACAATAGATTCAGCAACATGTATAAAGTCCGAGCAAGATGCAGCTTCCGGATATAACATTTTGCCCAGGAAGCGTACATTGTCAAATTTGTTAGATTCACTTCCATCACTTCAATCAATGCAGTTCAATGAAGGATCATATAAGCGAAGAAAACTTGTGGAGTCTTCTGGCACCCATATACCCAAGTCAATTATGCTTATTTCTTCAGATATTTCTGGTAAAACTGAAGAGTATAGCTATGGAAGTCTTATAGCTGAAGCTAATAAAGGGAATGCACCTTCTAGTATATATGTTTCTTCCCTTCTTCATGTAGTAAGGCATTGCTCACTATGTATCAAACATGCCCGGCTTACTAGTCAAATGGAGGCGCTTGACATCCCATATGTTGAAGAAGTGGGTCTTAGAAGTGCATCCTCGAACTTATGGTTCCGAGTTCCATTTGCCAGAGATGACACCTGGCAACATATATGCCTGCGGCTAGGTAGACCTGGAAGTATGTACTGGGATGTGAAAATTAATGACCAGCACTTCCAGGACTTGTGGGAGCTTCAGAAAGGAAGTAATAGTACTCCATGGGATTCTGGCATTCGGATTGCCAATACATCTGATGCAGATTCTCATATTCGTTATGATTGTGAAGGTGTTGTTTTGAGCTATTATTCGGTTGATGCTGATAGTATAAAGAAGTTGGTGGCTGATATCCAAAGGCTATCTAATGCTCGAACATTTGCGCTTGGAATGCGAAAGTTGCTTGGTGCTAGGGCTGATGAGAAGTTTGAAGAAATTAATGCAAATTCTGAAAGTAAAGCACCGGCTGCACTTAAAGGCGCTACTGATGCAACTGATAGAATTTCCGAACAGATGAGAAAGCAATTCAGAATTGAGGCCGTAGGACTGATGAGTCTGTGGTTCAGTTTCGGTTCTGGGGTGCTTGCTCGCTTCGTGGTTGAATGGGAATCTGGTAAAGAGGGCTGCACTATGCATGTTTCACCTGATCAACTTTGGCCACATACAAAGGTTTGGTTTCTATTTTATTACGTATGAGTTGTTCTGTTTTTCTCCTGTCTCCTTTTATTCCTTTTGTTTTTCTCGTCTACAATACCATGAGCCTCAAAATGCTTATGAACCTATAATTGGCCTTTTTTTGAGATCTTGAGTTATACTTTGTTCCATTACATTGTTGCGGTTTAAGCTAGGGAAGTCCTGTGAAAGATTCTGCATGTGGGGGAATTGCCTTTCTATTTTGTTTTATCTCTTTCAATTATAAGCATTTTCAGACCATATTTTAAGCTCAAAACTTCCACTGTGGTTCCAAACTTAACGACTTCCATTTTTTTGTGTTTGACAAACCACAGTTTCTTGAAGATTTCATCAATGGTGCTGAAGTTGCATCCCTTTTGGACTGCATCCGTCTCACTGCAGGACCCTTGCATGCTCTTGCTGCTGCAACGCGGCCAGCACGAGCAGCTCCAGTTTCTGGTGTTCCTGGTGTTACAGCGCCTATTTCTTCTGTTGCAAAGCAGACTGGTTATGTTCCATCCTTACCAAGCAATGTAAACTCTAGCATAAATCAGCCTGCACCTGGACCTGGAGTTAATCCTGTTTCAGCTTCTGTGGGTACACTTGGCACGCACAGCCATCCTAGTGCTGCAATGTTGGCAGCTGCAGCTGCAGCTGCTGGAAGAGGTGGTCCTGGCATTGTTCCGAGTTCACTGCTGCCAATAGATGTCTCTGTTGTACTTCGTGGTCCGTACTGGATTCGCATCATTTATCGAAAAAAATTTGCTGTTGACATGAGGTGTTTTGCTGGAGATCAGGTTTGGTTGCAACCAGCAACACCACCTAAAGGGGGGCCAGAAGTTGGAGGATCTCTACCATGTCCACAATTTCGACCTTTCATCATGGAACATGTTGCCCAGGAGCTGAATGGAATTGACTCTAACTTTACTGGTTCTCAACAAGCAGTTGGATTGCCTAACTCAAATAGTTTAAATGCTGGTTCACAGCTTCCAGCTGCAAATACGAACAGGACTAATCTCTCTAATTCTACTGGATTAGCTCGTCCAGCAAACGCTGTAACTGGTTTCAATCGTACTGCAAATGGTCTTCCAGCAGCATCAAATTTAGCTGGGGTAAATGCAGGGATGCCTTTGCGCAGAGCTCCTGGTACTGGTGTACCTGCTCATGTCAGAGGAGAACTAAATACTGCAATTATTGGACTTGGTGATGATGGAGGGTATGGTGGTGGATGGGTTCCTCTTGTTGCTCTCAAGAAGGTTCTCAGAGGCATTCTAAAATACCTTGGGGTGCTATGGCTCTTTGCTCAGTTACCGGACCTTCTGAAGGAGATTTTGGGATCGATTCTGAAAGATAATGAAGGTGCATTGTTGAATTTGGATCAGGAGCAGCCAGCCTTACGCTTCTTTGTGGGGTAAGGTTCCAATCATTCTGTAATCTATCTAGTCCCTGTCCGATTCTCATGCTGACTGAATAGTAGTGAAGAGAACTTGGGAATGGAAAGGGACCTCCAGAATCTCAATTCTCACATGTCCTTTAAATTGGATGTGTGTAAACCTGGCATTTGAAGAGAATCTCCGAATTCTTAGTTCTCACATTTTCCTTTACATTGGACACGTCTTACATGAATTTTCACTGGCTATGCATGAAATGAACCCTTCTGAAGTCATGTTTATCATTTTTCCGGTTCTCCTTGTTTTCCTGCCTTTAGATTGGATTTTGATTTCTCATTTCTGGTTGAATTGTTTTGCATGTATTCATTGTCATTCAAACATTGATACTTAGCTTTGATTGTCTTTCTTAATCATTCATTGTGCTTGGAGTAGGTCGAACTCTAGTTATGTTATGAGTGTCGAGGCTATACAGTAAAATAATCATGTAGTGTACTCATTCAGGATGTTTTCTTACGATTAGCTCAAAGAAGTACTGCTATAACCCCTGATAAATATCCGAATCTTTTGCAGATATTTCTTTGTGGCTTCATACTCTTTTTATGTTATATTTTTGGAGTCAGGCGAGTCTACTGTAAAAGAAGAGTCTGGGAACAACATGTATATCATGTTTTTTTTTTTGTTTTTGTGCTCATGTCTCTTCCGTTTAGAACCATTTTCCCTGGCCTGGGTAATTTCATTAAAGCTCAGTCTAGTTAAAAAAAAAATCTCACCTGAGTTTTGTCCATTTTAGTATCACATAATTTCTTTTAGTCTACTGGTTTGATGTTCAACTTGTTCTGCTTAATGTCTTAAATTTTCTAACTTGTTAGCACTCTGTTTCAATTGGCTAGAAAGCTCGGTACTTTTTAAGTGTATAATCTGAATAATAAATCCCATTTTTGAAATACCTTTGTCTGATGTTTTTTATGGTGACCTTTTAATCTTTTATGTCTAGAAAAGTTACTGCTGTTTCAATATATTTTACTGACAATCACTGAGTGTTAACTTGTTTTATTTGGTTCTTTGGAGCATGTATAATTTTTTGTGATCTTGAGTTCCTATTTCCTGATATTTTTGTTGATGCAGGGGATATGTATTTGCTGTTAGTGTTCACAGGGTTCAACTTCTCTTGCAAGTTATTAGTGTCAAGAGGTTTCATCAGTCGCAACAGCAGCAGCAGCAAAATCCCGGAAGTGCCCAAGAGGAATTAACTCAATCAG
Organism: Solanum chiquidenum; assembly: GCA_029582725.1. Classification (NCBI taxonomy): domain Eukaryota; kingdom Viridiplantae; phylum Streptophyta; class Magnoliopsida; order Solanales; family Solanaceae; genus Solanum; species Solanum chiquidenum. Next base: position 15,836 of record JAJOOS010005344.1, on the reverse strand, counting down.
AAATAGGAGAAATATGTGATTACTTCAGCCGCCGTGTTGCGTCAGAGCCATATGATGCTTCTCGTGTTGCATCATTCATTACACTTTTGACGTTACCTATTTCTGTTTTGAGAGAATTCCTGAAACTCATTGCATGGAAGAAAGGGTTGTCTCAAGTGCAAGGGGGTGATATGGTCCCTACACAAAAATCCCGTATTGAATTGTGTCTTGAGAATCATGCTGGATATAGTATTGATGGTAGCTCAGAAAATACATCTGCATCCAAAAGCAATATTCACTATGATCGGGCTCACAATTCTGTCGATTTTGCACTGACGGTTGTTCTTGATCATGCACACATACCTCATATTAACGCGGCTGGTGGTGCTGCTTGGTTGCCCTACTGTGTGTCTGTTAGGTTGAGATATGCATTTGGTGAGAACCCAAATGTTTTGTTTCTGGGAATGGAGGGGAGCCATGGTGGACGGGCTTGCTGGCTGAGAGTTGATGATTGGGAAAGATGCAAACAAAGAGTAGCTCGAACTGTTGAAGTGAATGGAAATTCTGCTGGTGATGCCAATCAGGGAAGATTAAGGGTTGTCGCAGACAGTGTTCAAAGAACACTGCATGCCTACCTTCAGGGGTTGAGGGATGGTGGTGGGGTTGCTGCAGGCATTGGATCGTGAAATAGAGATTTCAATAAAGTAGCTCTAAACAATACACAAATGTAGTGCTGACTAATCCGAAAAATTGCCCTGCAAGATTAACCGGAAGAACCAGCAAGTGTAGTTTTTGGATGTGGCTAACCAGCTGGGATAAGGCTGAGATGTAAACTAGGCTTCCTTTTTTATGGTATATGCAGGCTCCCTTGTACAGGTAAAATAGATCTATTCGCGTCTTGCTTTGAATGATGCACAAAGAGATCTGTTCTGGATGGTCAGACAATATAAGCTCGACTGCAATTAGAAGGAATCGTTGATCGCTTAGTGTTGTAAATTGTTGGAAGTGAGGGCTTAAATTATTTCTTCCTAAATTTTTGTAAGTAGCGCAACATTTGTATGACAGTTGGATGTGTGTTTCTCTCATTCTCCCCATATGAAATTGAATGGATACACAATTTATACAGATAACTGTTACTATTAGTTTGGAGATGTGGCATAGTTGCATGTTTTTTTTTTCATTGTAGAAAAGATAAGCGAGGGGCATGATCCTTTAGAGCAATAAAGGAATGATGGTGTATTTTTAACCCATATATGTTCTTAAAAATCATTTATAAAAATTCTTTGCGTGCTTAAACAAGAGGATTTTTATTTTATTTTTATGCAGTCGTATCGAATTATTGAAGAATTGGAGCTGAGGTATGGTTAAGTTACCTAAGTTTTGATCTTAACCTGTCAATGAGGGAAAACCCAGGAATGTAAATTAAGAAACACAATAGCTCAACACAACTTGTCAAATACAAGAAACAATCGTGTTGTAGAAATAGTAAAAGGCTAGAAGCTATAACTAGAGGCAAACTTCATTTATGGTTTTATGAACTCTCCTTGGTGCTTGAAACTTTTGTGTCTTGCTTCTCTTCTTGACTACCCTCAATGGCCTTTTCGACTGGGGGCTGAGCAGAGGCATCGGGTTCCTTTTTCAACTCAGTTTCAAACTCCTTTGCTGCCTGTAATATGAGATATGCTAGGAATTATGAAATGAAACGCCTTAACAAGCCGAAAAGTGGTAAATTACTTGTGTAAAGCCAATACAGATATCAATGGGACGATAAAGAAATGCGGGGATGGGATCATCTCTATTTCATACAAGTCTTAAACTAATATCTCAGCACTTGAGAGCAGGGAAGTCTCCGGAACTACTGACTGGCTTGTGAGCATTTACCAGTTTTCCCATTGTTTTAAGAAATTGAATGTGGTTTATTTGTTGGCCTTGATGTACCCACATCGAATGGGAGTGATATATCTGTTTACTTCGAGCAGATTCTTCACTAATACATTGAGAATCAGCAATAAGTCGCATGTATCTTTATTGGATACTTACACATACCTGTATCAGATATCGCCTAGAAGAGTATATGTGATACAGAGTGTAGTAGGGACTTGAGAACAGGGAGAGACTACTCTCACCTATGAATAGGATTCCTTTTTTTTTCCGATAAAGACCTGTGGATAGGAATAATACACCTCCTTAAGCAATCCAACTAATCATCCATTGTCATTTTCATGTGTTTGGATCAAAGTTATAGTCTCAAACCACTTGAAGAGTTTGTTATAACATCCACTACTGACTTCATGTCCCCTTCTATACGCGCTTCACAATTTTGATATCAGATATTCTCCTCCATATGTTATATCTAATCCTACTTTCCCTTCAGGTCATCAGTGTCCAATGATTTTTAGCATGAAACTTCTAGTATTCCTTGAGTTAAAAGTTCTACATTTACTAATAAAGGTACACCAACTCAACAAAAGTGTTCATGTATTCTACCTAATAGAACTGGTGAGAATAGTCGGTAGTCAGTACGATGAATTATAATATGTGGCTGATTTTGTTTTGAGTATCTTAAAGTAATATTCATAGAGTTTACTAGGCTCACCTTGGTAGGTACCTGTCTTTATAATTATATTGATTTCTCCTTCTTCCTGACTTCCCTTTTAACGCCATACCCTGATTTTACAAACTGTTTCACTTAGTGAAATGCCAAATTCATCATCCATCCTATCAGATCCTTAGGATGGACTCACAATTGACTCCTACCGATAACCATCATGATCAAGAGAGATCATCAACTGTATTAAAGCTCCAGAGAGTAGTAACACTGACTCACCGAGATACCCATCTTCGGTCACTTACCTTCCCATATCTTGATAGACCAGCCATCCCGCTGATTGCCACCCTCAATACAACTCTCTTCCACAAAGGCACACACCCAACAGGTTAACCGAGTCTCAAAACCAGGCTGATAGACAGAATACTGAAGTCACCAATACCTTGTGAAGAAGGGAAGTAGGTTCAGTGGCAACCTAATATTATTCGTGCTGGAAGAGCAATCTTCAGAGTTCCACTTTCTTTATCTCAAACAACACTTATAGAGATGCATCAATTAACTAATTGTAGTTGCTCATCTTATCTTCATTGTTTTTCCTACCAAACCTTCCAACTACGATGTATTCACAAAAAACATAGCTTCAGTTGGGGAAACGTATGATCAGCAAAACGTGGACTCTCTGTGGAGGCTGGTCTGACCAATCTTGTATTTTTATTTTTCTGTCATTCCATATTCTTAACAACAGACATAAGCTATACTACTGAGAATAGATATGAAGTAAACTTCCTTACAACTACTGAATGATCGCAAAAACTCTTCAATCTTCAAGAAAAATCATAAAAAGCAACAGGCAGTATCCACCATATATGGATACATGGGTGTTTTCACTCCTAGTTAGTCACAGAGGCAGGGCATGCCTTTCTCCCAAGCCTCGTCATTTTTGTTAAGACCTGCTTTTTCTTGAGTTGAGCCCTTCTCCCTAGGAGGACAAGTAAGATGTCTATCAGTATTCAATAATGTGGTTTTCCATGTATTGATGTCTGCAAACATTTCACCAGACAAGAAATTCTATCGCCAAACTCCCGCTAGAAATACAGGAATTCTGAAGCCAAACAGTAAGATGTGCACCAGGATGTTCCTTCGAAAATTCTGACTGCTCCTACACTCTGTCCGCCACCAACATAGCTCACCATAACTTTCCCATGATTTGCGTTGATTTTCATGATGCTTTTCATCTACTTTGGTAAGAGCTGATTAGTAATAATATACACTTGAAAACCCCGAATGAAGTATCAAACTTATCTCACAATCAAAAGGCATTCTGATTCCCACAATGCAATTAGAAAAACTACGTGCATCTTAGCCTGATGATTGAATGAACTTCTAGAGATCTTCATCTAAGATGTCAGGTCACTAACATAATTATGTTTATCTATATGTTTTATTTTTTATGGTTTTATAACCCTCATCCTAAAGGTTGAAGCTTGCTTGTACGCTTATATGGTCATCTGATAATTCGCTTCCTTCTTGCTCATGCATAACACTTGAATATTTATCGAATACATATGCATTTTCAAAGATACCTTTCCTAGCATGTTCACTAGAACCAAATGCAGATTTAATTAATAAGTGGAAATGGGGAAAACCCCATTCTCTCCCTCTGTTGGAAGAACAAAAGAAACCAAAAAGGCCAAACATCTATTACAACCAGCACAATTGTTATTTCAACTTCTTTTTCCAGCCAAGATCATAGAAAGAACTCGTTCAGTTACTCACGAAATCTCAAATCTTATCTCCACATCAAGAACTATTAATGTGTCCGGATCGATTGGAAGTTTCGAACTTCTTTTTCTCCACCTTTTAGCCTTCACTTTTTCACCCACAAGGGACTAAACTCATTCCCAAAGCCCAAACTTTAAAATCCAACACACCAATCAAACACGCGCAAAATATAAAAAAAACATCCTCCATCCCTTAGTTACACCCTTTTCAAATCCCAAAAGGAAAAGAAAAACATGATCTTTGATAATTTTTAATTATTTTTTTTATGAATTACCACCATTCTGAAATCTAAAAAGTTTCAATATTTTCTTCAAGTTATTAAATCTCTAGATTTTATTCCTGGTAGGTGAATCAATTCTATTTCTAATTAAAGCAGTTAATTAATTGATAGATACTATAGCAGATTAGCAGCTTAGTTACCACACCATACTACTAATTTCAGCTAAACATAGAAACTTACACATAATTAACTAACAAATGACCTAATTGTATAAATATTTCATGATCTAATTATCCATCCAATCAAATAACTATTTTTTTTATGGAGGAAATATAACCTGTTGGAAACTCTTGACGGTCTTGCCAATAGTGCGGCCAACTTCAGGCAACTGCTTGGGCCCAAAAACAAGAGCAGCAACACCAGCAATCACCGCCAGCTCAGGGACTCCAAGTCCAAATAAACAGTAACAAGAAAGACCTCTTTTGCTGTTGCTCCTTACTTTTCTTGTAGTTCTAGGAGGACCCAGAAACAGTTGACTGTTGCTGTTGAAGAAAAGTGAGCTAGAGGAACATAAAGTTTGAATCTTGGGTGTTGAAACAAACAGAGAAGGAGAAGAAGAAGATGATGAAATGGGTTTTGATGTGAAGGATAAAGAGAGAGTTGTAACAGTAGCAGTAGAAGATGAGATGATTGCTGCCATTTTTTTCGAATCTTGAGGAAAAGTTTTTCCTTTTTTTTTTGGATTTTCTTGATGCTATATGACCTACAGTTGTTGTTCAAGATTGTGTTGGATTATTGAAACAAGAAAGAGATAAATTTTGGGAATTTCTTATTGGGTATACGGCTTCTGCTGACCTTGTGGGTATGTTATTAATTTTTAGCTACTATTAAATATTGATTTTTTTTGTACAAGTATTCAATATCACCTAATAAGAAAAACGTGACCTTGGAATTAAAGATTGGTTGGTGAGTTTAGAAATTCTTGATTTTCTAGTTTGGATACACCTGATTTATTAGGTTGTGAAAATTACTATACATTTATTTTATTTTTAAAAAATGTTTCACAATTATATTTTGCTTATACAAAAGCACATTATATATTTGGGTAGCCAATTGGAAAAATCTACTTAGAATGACACTGGGATAATGTTGCTACTTCAACTTTGATTAAAAGCACTCCCAAGGGTAAAATAAAAGGAGCAGAAAACATAAGGCCTGCATGTTTTAAAATATTGTTGAGGCAATTAAGAATCTCAAAACTGTTTTAAGATACAAGACATGGAAAATCAATCAAGAGGAGCACTCTTCAACAAACAGCAAATTCGAACGAAGTTGCGCACGAAAAATTATGAAATTTTACTAGTCTTCCTCAAGATTGATTGAATCCTTGAATTTGCCATATAATATCTTCTTAAGTTCAGCCATCTGGGCAACTATTGATTCCTTCTCTTCCTCTAGTTTCTCCAAGTTCTTGCTAGTCTCCTCTTGCAGTTTCTCTATCCTGCTCTCCACTTCATCCTTTGGCACATGAGCAAACACTTCCCCTATCTGGAAACGCACTATCTCTTCATCGGTCAGAATAAGCTCATTGCTTGCATCCTCAAGGTTTTCACATTTTTCCTGACAAAAGAGAGCATCCAGCATCATTTCTCTAGCTCATGCAGGCAACTGCATCTATCTAACTAGTCTATGAGAATATAATTTGCCAGAAATTTTCAGAACTACAATCTTAAAGTGACAATGTGGACACTAGTTAAGCTTTCTATAGCTAGTATGCAGATACACACTTGTATGTCACAAAGAATCTCATGATCTTTTTCAAAACCATACTAGGTTCTAAAACTCAGTTAATTTGTTGAGTAAATGCAACACATACAATTCCAGTGAACAGTATTACTAAGTCCAAAATGTTATCAGCTTATGTGTTTGATTGTAGACAGTATTCAAGAGTCTTAAGCCAGAATCTTTTGCAGCTAGTATTACACACCGTATAACAAAAAGAAAAAACTGGCCTTTTCAAAATCACACTAATTTTAGATAGTCCTGTTAATTTGTCAAGTAAATACAATCATATAATTCTAGCAAACAGTATACTACATCCAGAATCATTTTCCTGATAAGTATCTTACATCAAGACTATTATTAGCTGATTTTTATGTAAAAACAATAAAATCACTATTCTTCAAAAGTAAATAATGATTGACCTTGGAAAAATACAAAATGTATGTAAATTTATTGAGACAGGTAATCAAACCTGGCCCAAATATAAATCTAGAAGGGACTGGACCAATGGGGTTTTATCATACCATTCTGTTTCATGGACAAAATACATGTTAATAATAGTTAATAACTTAATATGCAAGGTAGATACATATATTTATTGCGATATGAGTCTAGTGAAAATATGTTGGACTGATGGTAATATACACATTTTCCATCTCAAGCAATCAATTGTAAATATTTAAAACTTCGGTGTTCCAATTCTTAGGCTTATTCTCCTTGGTTCATGACATATGTTGTAATTTCTATTAAAAGATGTTCTGGAATCTCTGGATCTAATATCTAAACACATAGACATGTATGATGTGAATAGGGTACAAAATTGCTCCGATTAGGTCTTGAGGTCAAAATTTCAAATTCATCTTCTTATGAGGGGCAGCATGAACCCCCCTGGATCACTAAATAAGTACGAGAAAATCAGCAGGGTATCCAGATTCTTATGGAATTTGATGAACCAACAATCCAACTATGTCATTGATGCTTCCAAAGCTCCAGACCACTAAGTTTGGTTTCAACTACCAAGCAAATTACCATCATAAGACTGCCATGATTAGCAATTTTCTTCACAGAGCTTGTTAATGGACAAACAGTGTAAAATTCTTAGTAGCCTATGGGTCTTGTCTCTCTATGATCTCTCCATCACTTTCAGCAAGTCTATAATATTTACACCCAAAACTGTTTTCCTCCAAAATTTCTATGTTAAACACCTGATATAATCAACACTTGCACTTCACTACCTTTAGCCTTCATTTTTTCAAGGCAAAGAAGGAGATCTTCCTATCCAAGATCCACTGTTTACCTGTACACACTAACTAATATATTATTTTGCACTTCACCATAATATAAGCAAACTCATAGGTTGACTACATCAAAATGTTGGGGCTGAACATTGCATACTCACGGACTCCCTCATTTACAAGCTTTTGAATATGTATCATCATAACAACCAAAACCATGCATTATTTTGATATTACCTGACAACCATTTTCTGCATTAGCACGTAAATGCATTTGAAAAAATCTAAACATACAGAATGAGAGAACATTTACAATACAGAAACTCGGGGAGGAATTGACAAAGCATCAAGAATCAGAAGGTTCACCTCTCCATGGTATGTGTAAGTGGATATATAGCAGATGCCTTAACTGGAACTAGTCATTCCATTTATTTATCTTATACGCATTAAAAGGGGCCTTCTATGACTGAGGTTTACAGGTAAAATGAGAAAACACTTGCTCATTAGCTTAGGAGAATAATTTTTCCTTCCTTTCTTAGCCCATACTCTTCTAAAATTAGAATGTAAATGTTCAATCTTCCGGATAATGAAAATAACATCAACGAATACTAAGCAAAATAGCGTCTGTCCATACAGTCACAAAGAACGCTTAATTGATGAACCTCATAGTTTTAATGCACTCACTCCATCCCATATTATTTGACCCACTTTCTAGTTTAGATTGTCCCAATGATAACTTTAAGAAAATGAAACTCCAGCAATTTGTAAAAATCATATAATTCATGACAATACTAATTCATTTTATAGATTTGGTATGACATCTCTATTTACATATTCTAACCATTACTTTTGCACATATTTACAAAACACGATTGTTATTGAATCCACAAAAGTTAACTGCCATGCAGCTGGGATAGAGTTAGTAGATGCACATCTAAAAGTTTGTTTAGGAAATTATTTCAATTGTAATTGCACTTTTACTTACATATTCTAGGTATGCAAACATGCCCTCTCACACGCAAAGCCTGAATCTTTTTTTAGGCCAATCACATAGCAATATTTTGACAATTGGTGATGAGACTCTGAACCAGTATCTCTATAACTACTCTAATTGGAGTAGTCACAATCTTTCTTTTGTACTTTTTGCTTATGCATCTGCTTGATGCCATTAATGAAACTTTCTTACTTCATTTATAAAAATAAAATAAAAACTACTCCAATACCATGCTAATTTTTTTTTGTTTTGTGATGAAGTAATAGATTTTACAGAAAAGGCATCAAGAAGATGTGATTTGTACAAAAGAGGGGACAGAGTCAGCTATACTACAAAAAGACTTCAATACCATGTTAAATTATGTGAACCATCTCATCAAAAGTTTAAAATGTTAATGAGGAGACACATTTATAAATTTGATTGTTTTAGGTCCCTAACAATGCTCAAACAATGGGAATGATAGTGGACTGTGAATGACTTTGTGCTGCTTATGATTCAAGAGCCAAATAGAGGAAAGTGAGCATTTCATAAGCTAGAAAAAGTTTATCGCTGCTTGAATTCATGTACTCCCTCCGCTTCATTTTGTGTGAACATATTGACTGGGCGAGAAGTTTAAATAAATAAAAACTTTTTTGAACTTATAGTCTTAAAAAATCCAAAGATGTTATGTGGCTATTAAAAATCATGATATTAGGGTAAAATGAAATGTTTAAAGTAGATTATTTCTAACTATAGAGAGGTAACACTATTTAGCAAACAAACTAAATAGTAAGATTGTCACATAAAATGGAATAAAGTATTGAATATGAACAAGACACTGAAGAGAGCATTATCAACGTGTATGGTCCTCAAAGCAAACAAGAAAGCTTATAAAAGTTTGATTTTCATACACATGAAGAATGTTGATTGTTGGACCAACAGTTTTCTACAAAACCACCTCTTTTTAACAATTTTCGACATGTCATATGCAGACTTCTATATGTGCCGGTTCATAAGTGTGACATTACAATGATTGAAGGTAATAAAATGAACAAAGTAGACCTCAAACATGTAGACAAGGTTGTCATAAAAGACCTACAATGTCTATGAAAGAATGTGCACCTAACTAAATACAACACAATCAAAGCAATGGATCAGCAATTAAAATATCGATCATTCCGACTAGTTGGAATTAAGGCTCAACTTTTGTCACTTTTACGTAATAATCCTCATAATTTAAAGAAATTCTAGCTTCAATGAACCCTTAATAGGTATTGAAGTAACAAATTGTTCCAATTTTCTAACTGAATCGGAAATTGGAATGAATATGAATGATCCTAATTCCAATACTGCATCCGATTTCCTTTCGCCCATCCAATTTTGAACCGTAAATATATACACAAAACTACTGAAAGTGGAAATGTTAGGGGAAAACGGGAAAAAAAAGAAGAGGCATTACCTTGGCAGCCTTGATTTCATCATTGAGTTCGTGAAGACGATTATTCAATCTGCCAAATTTGTTAATATTCTGCTGATCCTCCCATGTTACCTCCACTTCGGAGCCCGAGGTTCCAGCCTTTTTCCACAGAATCAACAATGATAAGTATTTCTTAGAGGAAAGCTCAAATGGTGAAAAGGTAAAAGTTAGGGTTTAGTAGACTCACCTGCTGCATTTTCGATTGCACGAGAGAAGACGATGGGCACAAGTGAGGATGTTCAGACTTTACTCCTATGTTTCCATAAGTAAAATTTAACCCCTAAACAAAAAGAACTGACTAATGTCAACCTTTAAGATTTTGTGTGCTCAATCGCACTTTTTAACTTTTCTTCGCGATATATAAATTTATATTTTTATTTCATAATATCTTACTAGTTATGTCCAAATATGACTTTAGTTTCTAAAAAATCTATATCATTTAGATATGTATGGGATAAAATTCGGGCCTTGTTAGATTAATGCTAATTTCGAAGAGTAGAATTATAATTAAGAAAATCAAATTCGATAGAAATATGAGACAAATAGAATTCATCCATATTAGCCCATGGGAACCAATTTTGAAATACGCACCAACCTAAGAACATGTAGTAATACACAAATGCAATTTAGAGTAGTCTTTTGTAGGATATAGATTAGCCTTTATGTGTTATTATCCGGAGTTCTTCTTTTTACCTAGAACAAGTAATTTTTGTTCAAAGTGCCTCATCTCTCTTGTCCTTTATTTTTAGATCTTGATATTAACAAATAATTTTACTCTTAATCATTATTATATTAAATTACTATTTCATATGTCTCTAATTACTTGTCCACTTTTTCTTTTTTAGTTGTCCCTAATTACATGTCCATTTTGACAAATTAAGAAAGGATAAAAAATTTTTACCTATTATACCCTCAATTAATTACTTTGAAAAATGTACAACTTCTTGAAAATCTTAAGTTTTTACTTTTTAATTCATCTACTTCATAATTAATATGGTAAAATGGTAAACTCATTATACCAATTATTGTTTTCTTAATAGGTGTGCCAATTTAAAAGTGAACAAGTAATTAGGAATAGATGGAGTACTTCGCTTGTTTGCATTGTTGGATTCTAATGGAAAAAGAAAAGAAATGTGATTAGACCTAATTTACTTGCATTTGTTAATAAAAAAAGCCAAGTTATTAATCAATCCTATTATCTACCACATTGTTCAAGCCCAATGGGTCAATGAGCTGACTTAGACCGGGCTTTTTAAAAAAGTTTTTCTATTAAATGGGCTTCAAAAATTCTAAGACAACCTTATTAAACTAAGTGGTTCTATTTAAAACAGAGCCTCAATTAGCCACTTTTTCATATATTTAAAATTGCTACCTTAACTTCTCCTATAGCTCATGGTGAATGCTGCCTAGTAGAAATGTGGTTATCTGAAATGAAATTTCTCTTTTGCAGTAGATGTCAAAAACTAAGTTATAATATTTTCACTAGTAAGAATTAAAATATTAAAAAAAACACATATAGAAATTTAAAAAATTCAACAAGTATATATAAATTATTTGTTTACTTATTTGTATAGCCTAATTTTTCAAATGAAAGGGTATCAATTAAAATTTCTCGATAATAATGACTCCGTTGTATTAATACATTGCGTCTCAAAAGCCATCATCAAGTACTATTATTCCTTCTCTCAAAATTATCATCACAAACAATAATTAAGTAGTTGTAATGGATGAGATCTGACATATATTTCATAAAATTAATTAAAATGGATATAAATTAATCTAAACATCACGATTATAAATGGAAAATATTTGAACTACCCTTCACATTTTCATCTCTATATTACTTTTAATTTAATATATATTTTGAACATGCATCCAAAAAACAAGAAGTGACATATAAGACCTCAAAATGTAGCAAATTAAATAATGTGGTATGGCCACTCACAAAATAAATAATTGATGCCCAACAAACACTAGTGATTGAAATAATTGTGATCCCTATAAGTTTGTCCCCATTAGCAAAGCACATGGCCTTGCCTCCCAATAACTTTAAATATGTCATGTTACTTGTCTTCAATTTATTAGATAACTTCAAGTGTCACTTACACATAGGGCCACACATACAATATAATATAAATTCCAATTCCCAAAATTGGGCTCCAACCAATATGAGGCTGTCACACACTTGACAACTATTTAGATCTATATATTTCTTCTCATAGATAAACATTTTCACAATTTTTTTCCTTATATATTATATATATAAACCCTTCAAATTACAATAGATTTAGAAACTCCAAGGTCAATATATAGTTTGACCATGGAAAAAAAAAACAATGAACAATTAATTGGAACATTAAGTTCAGCTCCTGTTTTTGCATTTCTCCACTGCTCTTGGTGCTGCATAAAGTTTAATTATTTATGTTAGTAATATAATTTGGATGAGAAAATAAGGGGGAAATAGTTATAAGTTAATATTTACATAACAAAATAAAAAATAGAAAAGTGTATTAATTTACCTAGTCCAATAGCCTCTGATCCTTTCATTATCCTTAAACGTTTGCATGAATCAACAAACATCCTAAAATAAAAGTAAGAAAATAAAATTAATCATTAAATTTACATAACTACATAAAATATGTATTGCTGTCTCGTAGAGATAGAGATGATCGGGTGTATGATGGAAAAATGGAAAAATAAATGAATGAATATTAGAGATTCATGTATTTAGAAACTTACTCCCAAGGTACATCACCAACAAGCATCCAATCACCATCCTTGTCTTCATAAGTTGGTACATAGTCTGAACCATTTAAGAGGTCTATCAATTTGCTCTCATTCATGAAATCCTTAAATCCTTGAGTCCCACAATTTCCTACACAAATTTCAAGGAATAATAATTGTTACATCAAGACAAAATCAAGAAGGGAGGTGCTAAATGACCAAAATATTTTGTCAAAATTTGGTCAAAAAATTAAAAAAACTATAATATTTTTTTTAATTTTAAAACAAACTGATCTTTTTTCCATTTTTTAGTTAAAAGGATAAAAATGTTTTAAAAAATAAAATATCATTCTGACCAAATTTTCTGATCAATTTTTTTTTTCCAATCAAGAAAAATAATAATATATTTTTTCCATAATTTTAATGGACAAAACCTTCCCACCACCAAAAATATGGGATGCCCAAGAATAATAATATTCATTTAGTATATTATTTTTAAAATTTTTATTATATGACAGATAAATTGAAACGGGAGAAACGGTATTTACCAATAGTAAAAGAGCTGAACATTTTGCCAAGTGCATCAGAGAGTTGTTGGTAACTTTTGTACATCTTCAAGTCCACTTTACGTAAGTATGGTGCACCGTCAACACTAACTTTCACAAAGGCTGCGCCGGTGCCGGAGCTTTCGCCGGCGCCGGTGGAGTTCTTCTGAACAGTCGTTACATTCTTCCTGAATGATCTCACTGGTGGCCAACCCACAACTTGTGCCCTAAGTTATGCAAATAATTAAACATTAATTAGTCACATGCACTTAATTAATTATTTCCACACATTAATATATTATTAAAAATCCCCAAATTTACTCTTAATGATTATTTAGTGTAATAAATAAAATGAAAGCGACATGTACCTTTAAAATTCAAAAGCTTTATAAAGTTAGAAATTTTATAATAAAGTATTTAGCTAGATGTAAAGTGGTTTTATTACTAGGAGTAGCATTTATGAAATTATTATTATCTTTCTAAGCACACACATGCGTGTCTCACGAAAAGGTAACAAAGAAATACTCTGTAAAGTACCTTTAGATTTGTTTTTCTAAAATAATTAATTACATTTTGAACTAGAAAAAAAGGTGAAAAGATTTTAATAAATAAAAGGTCCATGTGTTTTCCACTAAAAATGTTGGGTGATGAAAGTAAAAGATTCCAAATGTTTTGTTTTTTCTCCCATCATCTAGACACAACCACAGCCATATCCTAAACTCCAAATTTCTCAAAAAGATAGGTTACACTACTGACACCTAACATTTAGATTTTTTCCATTTTAAATTTTTAGAAAAAAATAAATAAAATTTATTAACAATTCTACTATTATACGAAAATTATGTTACTGTACAATATTTTTTCCTAAATAATTCGAGGCAGAGTTAAGATTGAGTTATAGATTCCTAATCTAAGAAAAGTTAAATTGTTCTGAATGAATTATTTATATATTTATTATATAAATATAATATCTGAATAAAATTATTAAATTCTGTCTAACTCAAAAGTTTAGCTCCGCCAATAATACTAATAAAAATAACAATTTTTGTTGTAGCATTTCCAAAATTCTTTCTTAGTTTGAATATTTGATCCCTAACGTAGATCAGTAAGATACATATTCAACTAGCATAATCTACAAGCAAATCTAGAAATTTGTAACACAAAGTAATTATAATTTGCATGATAAAATAAATAAATAAAAGTTATAATTCAACTAAAAAAGAGAGAGCAGAAAATGAATCCTTTTTTGTTGCAATATATTGTAAGAGTTAAATTATCACACTCTTTTACATTGAACATATTTAAAAACAAATATTTACATACTCAACACAATTCACAATCAAAATGTATTATTTGAGTAAAAAATATTGAATTCAACCAAACTCATACCAGGCTTCTAACTCCGCCCCTACTACTAGTTGAAAGCATACTCACTTCAAATTTCATCACCATATAGATACTACTACTACTACTACTACAAATATTAATTACTTGCAATAATTAAAGAATAATACAAGGTAATTAACTTACTTGGCTGGTGGCTTAGCAGGATCATTTGAACTTGGCACAACAATATTATTCTTCTTCTCCTTCATGTTATCAACTTGATTAATATTATCCATTAATGTAGAATCCTTTGAATTAGAAAGGTTTAATTTCAAATCAACAGTTTCGGAAAAGACCCTTTTGCCATTGTTCTTATTAGTCGATTCGACTTCATTTCCATTGGCTCCAGGCAAGCCGAGCCTGAGCTCCGTCTCCGCTTCATAATCCAATCGGATTTTGTCACACTCTGCACCCAACACGCTCGTCATAGTTCTCTCAAGAATTTTACGTGGAAACCCTTCAAATTAACGATAAGAATAATTTCCTTTTTTTTCTTCTCCTCTTTGTTTTTTTTTGGGTGTTTTTGAAGATTTTTAATGTGAATAAGAAAGTGTAAGAAGAAAGGTATAATTAGCATGAGAAAGCATGCTATATATGAAATAATATGTGAAGAGTGTGTTGGATAATTGAGGTATATTTTAGACGGCAAGGATTTTGCCACGTGGAAGTGAATGATTAAACGGGTTGGGCTCGGGTTGTCGGATAGTTTATGTCATGAGTGACGTGTTATGGTTTTTGATTAGTTTTTAAAAAAAAAAAAAAAATTAAAAAAATAAAAATAAAATAGAATTGCTTTGTTGTTGGAATAATGGATTAAGCAAGTTGGCAACTATTTTTGAGTTTGCTTTTTGTTTGTTAGGCTCCACTTATTATTGTTCTTTTCCTCTTATAACTGTATGATGAGACATTAAAGGGGACAACAATGACAACTTTTTTTTTTTATGAGCAAACAAGAAATAATTAATTAAAGGGTAAAATAATTAAAAAGAATAAAGGCAAAAAGTAACAAAAAGATGAGGAAAGAGCCAAGGAACTTTTATCTTTTATAGCTAGATGTTCCCTAAATATAATTTATCTGACTTAATTCTTGTGTTCAAATAACTTATACCATGTAACAAATTTCTGGATGTTGTACTCTGTTTATTGCCATGCCTTTCTCAAATCTAATGATAAATGAAAAAAAGAT